>JAJOOO010011737.1:0-40564 GCA_029582685.1 Solanum piurae | reverse complement strand
TATACTTAGATAATGAAAAAATAGAATGGTACGATTTAGAAATAAATTCAGATTAAAATGAATTACGCATATTTACAATATTGGATAGAAGTTATGGAAAAAATAAAATTATTAGAACAATTAATGGAAAATAATTTACATATGTACCAAAGAACCCAAGATATGTTATATCTAGAATATATCATAAATAATATTAAAGAAATATCCAGCTTAAAACAACTATCGGAAGAATATTACAATAAATATTATTACATTTTACCATGAGATATATCAAGATTAAGACACTTAACAAAAAATATTATAATAAAAATGATTAAAACAAATACCTCACCTACCACACTACCACCTACCACACTACCACCTACCACACTATCACTTCTATGAATCC
Source organism: Solanum piurae (assembly GCA_029582685.1). Taxonomy (NCBI): domain Eukaryota; kingdom Viridiplantae; phylum Streptophyta; class Magnoliopsida; order Solanales; family Solanaceae; genus Solanum; species Solanum piurae. The sequence goes on along the minus strand of JAJOOO010011737.1, from coordinate 40,176 downwards.
CCCAACTATCAGTTCCGCTACGAAAAATGGTATATATATACTTAAAGATATAGAAATAATTGAATTAAGAAGAACTATATGGGAAAAAATATTTAATGAAGATATATTAAATCAATAATGGTATGACATAGATTTACAAGATCTATACTTAGATAATGAAAAAATAGAATGGTACGATTTAGAAATAAATTCAGATTAAAATGAACTACGAATATTTACAATATTGGATAGAAGCTATGGAAGAAATAAAACTATTAGAACAATTAATGGAAAATAATTTACATATGTACCGAAGAACCCAAGATATGTTATATCTAGAATATATTATAAATAATATAAAAAAAATATTCAGCTTAAAACAACTATCGAAAGAATATTACAATAAATATTATTACATTTTACCATGAATTCCGCAACCCCAAAAAATAATATTAAAGAGATATCAAGATTAAGACACCTAACAAAAAATATTATAATAAAAATGATTAAAACAAATACCTCACCTACCACACTACCACCTACCATACTATCACTTCTATGAAATCCTCACCTACCACTTCCGCTACGAAAGTCGTCTACACTTTTGGCAACAATTATTCTACCATCGTGAGTTTAACCTTCTCCTTCTATTAATAGCCTTTTCCCCCCTATTAAGGTGTTCCTATCAGGTCAACTTGACGGAGTCTCCAAAGAAGACCAATTGCCAATGATGTGGAGAATGACTCACAAATGGTTAAGACAAAGTATGAAAGAATTTACTTCAGGATTGGTGAGTTTTATCATCTTTCATTTTTTCTTTAATATTCCAGGTATATCGATTTATTTTATGACAGATGTCCTCAAGAATTTTAGGAAAACTAAATCTCATTAGCGTTTGTGTGTTTTTTATCACAGTGATCAACAAGTTGCATACCCTTCTTTTTGCTGTTCTTGAAATGTTAAGTAAGATCTCCCACTATCCTTAATGAATTCAATAATTGAATTTGAATGTCCATTTTTCTTTGTCTACCTAGATATAATATTTACTTTAATACAGAAACAATTTTTAAAATGACACTTTCTTCTTGATAAAAAGTTTATTCATATTATTGTCTTTGAGGAATTTCACTTTACACCAAAAAAATTGTGGATATTGGAGTCTCTTTCACATACAACTGAAAGGACTGAATTACAATATCTTGGAGAATGTTCAGTAAATTTCTATTGTGATTTCATGGGGGAAACACGAGACGTTATAGAGGGGAAACAATACACTAGAAGGGTAAAGAATCCATAAGTAACAAATTTAAAAGAAAATTCTACTTAAAATTCTCTAATATAATGCTAGGGGTTCCATAAGTCTCTTATGAGTGCATATCATATCATCCCCCAAATTTGCTTTAAAGATCAACTTCTCCTCCAAAAGCTGCCCCGAACATCATGTCATCAAAAATAAATAAAGGTATCACCGTTTGTTCAAGATCACAAACAGACACTTTGGGTTACAATACCATATTTTACCATGATTGATCAGGAATTAGATAGCTTCGTTATACTGTAAATCAGATTCAAAACAAAAGTTAAACTAGAAGTTCTACAATAACTACCATCTAAACCATCAATCATATATTATGGTAAAACTAAAATACTTGCCGCAACATCATTAAAATTAGGGCTCAGATTTCGAGAAAAACTACTATTTAGCATGCTGCAAATTACAAATCTTATAAACGAAATCTTCTCCTAGCCATAGAAAACAATCATTTTCCCAACAAATCATTGCGATGCCATAGAAAACAATTATTTTCTCGACTAATCATTGCATCGCAGCAAACTTGTAATACAACCACTATATTACATATTTCAGGTGAAAACTTGTAACACAACAACATCATTACAAATTTCATGTTATATATTTAGATGTAAGCGAGGCTCTTGATGCCAATTGTTAGAACACTATATGCACTGCGGAAGCATACCAGAATCATACGGCTTACATGAATAATAGATAATCAATAATGTTTATGCTAAAACACATAATCATGCTAAAACACATAAACATGCTGAAATTTAATTAAAAAATTACCTCGTGGAGCGTGAAAAAATACCTTCAAGCGAATCCACAAGTTAGACAGACTTTCAAGCGAATCCACAAGATAGACAACAATTTTGCAGTCTTTACAATGATCGCAAGTTCACATCTGAACTCTCTCAATACTTGGGTGGGCAGGTATGAATAGAAACCTACTTCATCTCTCTTTTCTAGGATAGGAGAACCTCTACTTATAGAGATTTCTTCCCAATCCAAAAAGGAGAAGAAAACCCAGTTTTTCATGAAAACCAAAAGAAACCAACGTGATTCTTGAAAATTAGAAATCACACGCTACTCTTCCCTTTTTCCTTAGAAATAAGATTCTAAGTTCTAGTTAAATATGAATACGGTAGGGACCACATAAATAATTACTGAGACTTCCTATTATAGAAATAATTCCAAATAATTAATTTGAATTATTCTTACTATAATAAATTACAAATCATCCACTAGAAATTCGTAATTGCACTCCTCTATTTATATTTCGAAATTTCTTATTAAGCACTTATGCAATTTTCCATGTTAAGATTACAAGTACTAATCAAAAAATTAAATTATGGATGAATTTAATTTAAAAATTAATTTCCTTTAGAGCACTGCTTAACTTATTTCATGTGTCGGATTCAAAAATCCACTTGCAAGGTTTGACACGATGAAAACTTATAAGCTTCTAAAAAAAAGCATATCAATCAATCTCTATAATGAAACATGAATTCCATCAACTAATTTATTATTTCACCAATATTTATTATTATCATCCAATCTACTAGACATATTGACCCATCTCAGAATCTCATCTTTTAATAAATTAAAACGATAGTTAATAAATACATATCAGGATTAAGAATATAAGTACATTTAACATTTTAGAGAATATGCTTTTGGTCAGTCAGTCTAAAGAAAGTATCTCTACTCAGTCTCATTCAATACATATAGAATGCATTAGCACAAAAAGTTGGAACTATACCGTTCTCATAATCAAGATAAATTATATATAATCTTGTGCTACAATTGTACCGATGGCATGCCCAATTTCCATCCTAGATTGTGAACAATTTTTTTTTATACTTATAAGAACCGATGATTTAATACTCTGTGTATAAGCTAAAACTCTATACACTAAATCATCTACTATATAAGTAAACAAACACCATAAACGAATATATGATCTATTAAAACCGAATAAATATTTATTCTATAATGAATATTATATCTTAACATATGGTTAATAGTATATATCCCAACACATGTACCATAGTGAGATTTGGGACTATTAAACTAAGTATTTCTATCACCCTATCATATGTATTAAATATATTAAAGTTGACCTTTAATTTAATCTCTATTAGTAGACTTACTAGAGAGCTTAATTAATATATCTCTTTCTTTCTCAATCATTGTTTATTTCATGATCTTACAACGAATCTAATTACTTGTAAAGGACATATATTTGATGGTCTCTACATCCTCCTTAATGAATATTGGGAGCCCTGATTTGTTGTCTTCTTAGATGTCGTGTTTCCATTTGAAGCACATTATCGATTGGGACATCCTTCTTTACCTATGTTGAAGAAGCTTTGTCTCTTATTTCAGAAAATTTCTTCATTTAAATATAAATCATGCCGACTTGCATATATCACAACTCGATAGGACCAATGGTTAATAAGAATGTTGAGTCAGTATCACGATTCGAGACTACCCCTAGTCGTAATACGATACTTAGAGTCAGAAATGACCCCAAGCTAACCCATAATCTGGCATGACACTATGATTTATAGATAACAACTGGAAGTATCCGATGTGAAAGCTAAATGGTAGATATATAAAGTCTGAATCATAAAATTTAATACTCAAAAAGGTGTTCATCCGAACATAACATAAAGTTGAGACTACTCTCTGACTATTTGAAAGTTTCTACTAAGATGAATTGTTGGGACAAGCCCCCAACTAGTCTAACTATCTGAAACTCAAGGACTAAATAACTGGAATAAAAATAGGGATTGTCCTTGAAAGATGAGGACTCACCAACACTATTATTAAGGTGATAAAAATTCGTACTAACCGTGAGTTGGATACTCAACATTTGAATCTATATAATAAAATAATATATTGCAAGAGGTATTGTTGCTCCCTAATATACATGCATGTGTACGTGGTCTCTGAAGTAATATAGTTGCTTGAAGAAACGAGTTTTCGTTCCCAAGAGACTTATGATCAACTTATATTCAATACTCAATTCTACAACTAAACAAAAGTAACCGTTTAAAAAGGGTGTGATGATAGTAACTACTATTTCTAATTGTGCAATAAATAAAGTAACCAATTGTGAATGACTTTAAGATGATGTTTTAAGCAAGTAAAAGACAATTCCAGGGTTGCAGTATGCAATGAATTTCATGTATCATATCTTAGGCAATGAACTAATTTCGGTTATAAAGTTACTATTTATAGGGTTAATTGTATGAGTCGGGTCTCTCAACCTGAGTCGCTTACTCTAGTTAGCTGTCTAACTACACCGTTGAGCAGGGATAGCAGGCCTAACTAGCGAGCATTTATATTTCATCCTGTTTTGTAACCAAGCAAGTTGTTCGTCCGGGCGTCACTCCTGAAAACACATCAACTCAATGGATGATCGAGCTTTCTATATTCTCTGGTCTATGTACTCTCTTCTCTCTAGAATTTAAGAATAGACAATATATTTATTTCTAGATGGCCAGTCAAGAAATACTAAAATAAGAATATAAAAGTAACTTATAATGATAACCAAGAATTAATTCAAAAACCTATAATATTCAACAATCAATCCATAGCTACAATCCTAGAACAAAGGCGTTTAGCCACTCATAATATTCGAAAATCCCAAAATATAATTGTTCATGTGATTTCCAAAACAAAGAAGAGTTAGAAAATTGAAACCTATTACAAACGTTGGATCTTTCTCTTTCACACCAAAAAAATGTCGAACGCCCAACAAAATAGCCCTAGGTGTCATGCCCCAAGCCTACACCCTAGGCGAGACTAGCACTCGAGAACCCTTGATGGCCCTAAGTGAACCCTTGGCCTGGCTTACTTACTCATCGGAAGACTTAAACATAAGAAATAGTCTCAAAATATAATCCATGCAATAACTTAAAGAGATATAAAGCTTAGCCATAATGGCAACTCGAGTCTTATAGCAAAACATCTGAAATACAAGACTAAAGAACTATAGCTACCCGTCTATGAAACCTCTAAAACAAATAGGGATGTCAGGACAAGACCCCCGATCATCCTAACAACTTAAAATACTAGAAAAAAATGTAAAAGGGATCCTCCGGAAAGCAAGAAGGCTCACCAACTGACTCTGAGTGCTCAACTGGATCAACGAGGTGTTGGATGCTGATCTTGGTTACTTGTGTCTGCATCATAAAATGATGCAGGCCAAATGGCATCAGTATATTGAATGTACAAGCATGCGAGGGGAAAACTAAACATAACATAAGTTTGAAAGGAATCTGAAAGGAACACTTACCTTAGATTTACTCAACTCAAATGAGAAGTAAAAACAACAATAAAGGTGCAGTTTATACAAAGCATTTAAAACAGTAGATGACAACTCAATGTATTAAAGAAATAAAATAACAACTCAAGTTACATATAAAGTAATATAATACTGTGGGAGTTTCTCTAACCGACAACCACCACTGTGAGCCTAAGTGATGATACAACGTCTTGCCCACGCTACCAGAATTGTCCTATACCTTGCCGTGATATAAAACTCCTCAACTAAGTGGATCCACTAGTCTATGCTAAAAAACACTAAGGAATCATCTAAAAAGTATGATCCTTTCTACCCATGATGGCAACATGGCTTATGGAGACTTGAGTTATTATAAAATCGTCCCCATATCGGTGCTCAATACTACTCCCAAAATATACTCAGCTCATATATTTTAAAAACAAAACTATTTCTGCGATTTGAGGTAATTACTCAAAACTTACCTTAAAAGCTCTCTTGGAAATCAGTGTTTCCTCTCTTGTTTAAATGTGAAAACATTTAAATCTTGGGAATACTTAGTTCCCGTATAACTTTTGAAGAAATGAACTCAACTCTTTACTCTTTGCTCAACTCAAAACTCAAGTCTTAAAACAAAGTTAAAACGTTTGTGAAAGACTTTTGGAAAACTCTTTGAACTCGCGTTGACTTGACTCTTAACTTTCCTTGAATTGAAATATGGATTCAAGGCTCATGATCTCATGTTTATGGATGATTTCATGATGTTTAGACATACCTTATAGTGTAGGAATCAACTAGAAAACCTAGGTACGTTGCTAGGGAACTCGTATTGAAAGAAGTGGGAAAGGGTGGAAAACCTGGCGTCCCTGGCGCTCTGAGCGACGTGGGCCGCCAGAGGCAAAAATTCAGAAGCTGGGTTGGGGCGCTCTGGCTGGCGTGGTGCCCCAGAGCCAAAAATTCAGAACCCCAGTTGGGGCGCTCTGGCTGGGGCGGTGCCCCATGCCCTTGCCTAGGTGAATTCCGACTTTTCTTGCTCGTTTTCCAACTCTAAATCCTCTAAATCAACTTGGTTCTTTTCCCAATCACTTAAATTCTAATACAAAACCAAAACATGTAAGAATCTACTCCAAACAACACCTAAATTTCATGAATCAAACTCAAGAAACTTCAACAACAAGAACCCACAAGAACTAAAACAAATTTCATCAAGAACTCATAAACTTTTCCTTTAAAAGATCACAATTATGCTAAATTGAATCATGATTGGCGCTTGGTTGAACTAACACAATGCTATGTGATCTCACATACCTCGTAGGATTGAATCCTTGGCGAAATCCACAACCAAAATTGCACGATCTTGACAAATCTTTAACTTTTCTTCTCCTTTCTCCTCTTCTCTCTTTTCTTCAACCCCTAGCGTAAATTTCCAATTGTGTAAACTGATCTAATTATGATTAGACCCCAATTAAACTCCTAAAAATAAAATAAAATAATAGGGTATGGAAAAGACCATACTGGCCTTCTAAAATCCAGTTTAGACTTTCCTTATCCAAACAAGCCAACTTCAAATGGACATATTTCACTCATATGAACTCGGAATTGAGCAAACTCGGCGGCGTTGGAAAGATAATTCAAAGCTATTTCCTACAGTATCTGGAAGAACATATAACTCATCCTGAGCTAGGAGTTATGGTTGTTTGAAGTTGACTCAAAACTCATACTTAACTTAATTTAACCAAATTTCCAGATTTTTCATTCTTTCCAAAAATGTCTCTCTCTAATTCTATCTCTTTCTAATTCTAGGTCTTTCTAGTTATTTCAATTAGCGAGATGTTACACTAGGGGTCTATTTATATAAGTTGGGAAAACTAGAGTCAAATTCTACTTCAACTAGGAGTCCTATTTTAATCTATTTTTGCTGGAAAAGTCAAAATAAGCCTAGGGTGTCACCCCACCATCGCGCCAAGAAATCGCCTCTGCAGTTCCTCCTATGGTGCGCCGCGTCAGGCAGTGCGCCTAACATGTGCGACTGTAGTGAGGCCCTTGGCGCGTCACTCCCATCAGTGCACCAAGGGCAGGCCTCTGTAGTTCATGCCCTAGCGTGTCGCTCCTATTAGTGCATCTGGTACTCTGGTAGTTCCAGCCTTAGTCTATTTTCGCATGTCCTTGCTCCTCCTTTCTCCGAATCGACTCCAATTTCCTTGAAAGTTCCTGAAACAACTAATCATGTGTGTTAGTGAACAATCATCGCAAGTTACACACAATCAAGCTAATAGACTCAAGATTATTCTTTAATTCAATCTCATAATGGGCAAATATCGACAACTTTGGCATATAAATATGCTTAAGATCACCACCCCACACTTTAAACCTTTGTTTGTCCTCGAACAATCTTTAGACTATCAACTCTTTTTCACAACCCTTGGACTTATTAACCCACCTTAAAATCAACCAAACACATTTAATCATGATTTTGTAGTTTACATTGGATGCAACATCTCAACAATTTTACTATCTCATCATGATACACCAAGTTACAACACATATGCTCAAAAAATGACTCTTTTATTATTTTTCTGGGCTAATGCAAACTCATACAAACACACCAATTAGACAATCCAAACATGTGGCACGAATGCCCTCACTTATTTGTGTTTAGTATAGACTTTCACTCGAGTAATCATATTAAAAACAATGCCTATTTTTCAACGTTATCCTCACTCTCACAAATAAAGTTCTTGCTTCTCTTAACATGTCATAAACTTGCCCATAGTGTATTTTCACTTTCACATCATATTTCTCAAGGAATCAAGAGGACTTCTATTTGGTTGTAATGTCGGCTTAGGGTAACGGAGGGAATATTTAGGATGCATTTTAGTGACTACGCCTCCCTAATGCACATGTTATTTGTTTGCCAACAAGCATCACACCAAGCTTTTCTCTTTTCCTAGTACACACTTCATGAATATTTTCCCTTTTTGTTGTTCCAACTTTGCCCTTTATTCAATTTTTTTTATATATGCCTTTGCACTAGCCACCCTCATTTGAGGTGCACAATATCCTTGGTAGGACCAGGGCCAATGTTTTTGAGCATACTCTAAACTAGCCACCCCCAATTGAATTGAGGTGCACAATATCCACTAAGGACCAGGGCCACAATAAATTATTTTTTTCTAAACTTTTATTTTCAACATAACATAGCATTTCCACCCTTTTTCCACTTCTACAAATATTTTCAACCTTTCTTCTCAATATTGTGCATTAAGGATTATATTGGGATCAAAATCTTTGGTATCAATCAAAAGGGTTTCGGCTTAATCATGCATTTTAACAAACAACAAGGCTAAAGTTTCAATGGGGCTTTACTAGGGGTATTTACATTGGTAGGCATACAACATAGTTAAGAATTGACTTTTTCAACGAAATGCCCCAATCATTTTCCCTAAGTCATACAAGCTACTCATTTAACACACACATGACAAGCTCTAGGTATCAATTAAAGCAAGAACCAAACAATCACTCACCACACACGGCATCACGACGCACATAAGGACACATCATACTAGCATGCTCATACAACTTGCATTACAATATTACTACACAATTAATCCCACTTAGATGCATTCAGAGTCAAAACAAAGAACACATGCTTGTTTCAAGATTATCATTGTTTTGCATTTTCCAATTGTGACTACCCATGACGTATGGCTAACTTTTTTGGACATAGTTTCAAAATACCAAGGTTGGTTTCTCAATTCTACTCCTCTACGTGACTAATTTTCCCTTAAGACGGTTGGCATCCATCCATCATCGGGAAATGTCACTCCTAAGACTCAATAGAGCAATAAATCTAGTCCTAATTGGTTCAAAGGGACTATCCTCAGGAAAAGTACCGAAAACAAAAGCTGAGAAACCCGAAATAAAAATAACCTAAAAAAATAAAAATATAAGACTCGATAAAATAGTAAAAACTTCTATACAAAAGAGATATATCTCCCACCCACACTTAAAGATTAGCACTATCATTAGTGCGCACAAAGAAAAACAAAGTATAGAGTAAGAGATACTCCCTTATGCCTCTAGGATTCATCGTCATCATTACCACCATCGAATACCATCAATGCGTTAGCATCCTCATCAATAGAATCATCATCAACAATATCATCCTCATCATCATCCATCTCCTTGTCCGTAGTGGCCTCATCATCATCAAGAGGCTTCTGAAACGCTGGACCAATCCTGCAAAGATAAGCTGCACTTTCTGTCAAAGGGTAGCGCTCCAAGGTCTCCATCTCATTATCTATGATCGGACGGCCCCTAATTCTCAGTTGCAACTCTTCCATGCCGAACATACGAGCAATCACACTATCATCTCGTGCCTTTCGTTACTGAGCTAATAAGACAGGTCTATGGAACGTGTCGAGCACCTTGGTCCGAGTGACGTCTACCATATTACCTGTCAAGTATGGTGCCCTAGTAATATTCATATCTAACTCCTCCTCCTCAATGCCCTCGACCCACAAAAACCGAGTAATCAGCCCTCCATAATAGAAACGCCACCTCATATATTCCTAAATTTCATCATTTTCTTCCTTAAGACAGCCCCAACATTGATAGGCATACCCTTCATCAGTATATAGACTAATACCACCCAATCTCTCATCACATCGGTAAGGTGCTTTGCCGATAAAAACATGCTACACACAATCTTCAACCAAACTTTCGCGACTTAGTTAAAATTGGCATAGTGGAAGTGGAATGCCTCCCAGTGTCCTTACTCCTGTCCCACCTAACAGTGGACTCTACCCCACACAACGTATGACGAATATCTCTATAGGGGGGGGATTTCTTAAGCCTATTATAATCCTCAGCATCACAATTAGGAGTGCCCCAAAAAAAATTCAACACCTTAGAAGTAAAACGTACATCCTTTCCCCGAATTGGAATGGTTTTATTGAACATAGTGTCAGTGTTCCAATTTGCATAGAATTCCCTCATTAAAGTCAAATTAAAATTGCCCTCATTCTCAAAAATAAATTGCAGCCCAAGAGCATTTATAATATTATAAATAGCCAAAAATTGAGACTGCAACCTTACCTCGTTCACAAACTTGTCCCCAAGGTATTTTGCTTCCTTTTGGCATTCGAACTATTCATGTCCATACCGGTCTACTACTTTCTTGCCAAATTTTTGAAATGGTTCTTGGCAACTAGAAGAACCGGAAGCCTCTTCCTTCCGACTACACTTAGAATCTGCTCCACCTACCACATTTTTAGCCTTAGGTGCCATGAGAACTTACAAAAGGGAAGAAAAATAGAGGAAACAAAAAAAATTGAAGGAAGAAGGGGTTGGGTCGGGTTTTGGGTAGTGGGGTGTGAGGAGGAGAAGAGAAAAAAAGTTTTTAGAGAGAGAAAAGAGTTGGGGAAAGATTTGGAAGTGTTTATTTTGGTTTATAGTGGGCTTGGAAAGAAGAAAAGATGGAGAAGATGTAGAGTTAAGACAAGAAAAAGAGTTTAAAGGAGAAGAAGAAGATGAATTTGGATAGATTTAGAGGGTTGGGGTGGTGGTAATGTAGAGGAAGTGGGGGAATGAATGAGAATTGTGGGATTTAAGAGGGGTGGGGCAGGTTTGGGTCAGGCTCTACCCATTTTTAAAAAACAATTGGTCAGTGGGGCTATGGTGGCGCGATGCGCCATAGCTGTGCCCGACTTGGCGCTCTGTAGTTTAGCGCTTGGTGCAGCGCACTGCTTAGTACGCCAATGAGGGTGCTCTGTAGTTTGACCACTGGCGCGGCGCGCCTGTCAGTCCGCCATAATTTTTTTTTGTTTTTCACTATTACAAGCTAAGTTACAAATAATGAAAATCCTATCTAGCTAGAATTAATATATAAAACTACTTCCTAGAGTCTAAGAATTTAAACTACGCTAAAAACAAAAAAAAAAACAAAATTTAAAACAAGCTACCTATCTATTATATATTGTTCACGAGTTGCCTCCCGTGTAGCGCTTGGTTTAATGTCGCGGCTCGACTCAACTTGGATCATTCATTATTCAGCTCAAGAGCCTCCCTATCACGATCTGAATCTTCTCCAAAGTAGTGTTTCACTCTTTGCTCGTTTACCAAGAACGTAGGGCCTGTTTCACCTTTAAGTTCAAACAACCCTATGTTGTGTCATTCTTACCACTTCGAAAAGACCACTCCATTTAGACCTTAGTTTTCTGGGGAATAACCTTAATCTAGAGTTAAATAATAGTATCTTTTCTCCTGAAGTGAAAGTTCGAAGGACTATATGCTTGTCATGCCACCTTTTTGTCTTTTCTTTGTAGAGCTTGACATTCTCATACGCATGGAGCCTAAACTCCTCAAGTTCATGTAATTGATACACTCTCTTCCTACCTGCTAGATCGGGGTCTAGATTTAACTTCTTTATCGCCCAATAAGGTTGGTGTTCTAATTCTACCGAAAGATGACATGCTTTACCGAACACTATGTGATAGGGAGAAGTCCATGTGAGTGTTTTATATGAAGTCTCATACGCCCACAACGCATCATCCAGCTTCTCAGACCAATCCTTTCTTTGCGCATTCACCATTTTCTGCAAGATTTGCTTCACTTCTCTATTCAAAATTTCCACTTGGCTACTCGTTTGAGGATGGTAAGCTGTAGCAACCTTATGACGAATACCATACTTAGCAAGAAGATTTTTCACTAGATGATTAATGAAATGCTTACCTCCATCACTTATGATTGCTCTTGGAGTGCCAAAACGAGTAAAAATATGCTTCTTGATGAATTTGATCAGGACTCTTGAATCATTCGAGGGAAGAGCGACATCCTCAACCAACTTGGACACATAATCAACGACCACTAGAATGTATTGGTTTCCACTAGATGGCAGAAAGGGACCCATGAAGTCAATATCCCACACATAAAAAAATTTCACCTCAAGAATGTTAATTAGTGGCATCTCATGTCTTTTTGATATAGTACCCAGCCTTTGGCATTCATCATATACCTTCACAAAAGCAATATAATCTTTAAATAACGAAGGCCAAAAGAAACCAGATTGTAGTACCTTGTGCATCGTGTGCTCTCCTCCATGGTGTCCTCCATATGGGCTAGCATGACAACTTTTGAGCACTTTTTGAACCTCATACTCAGGAATGCATCTTCTTACCACCCAATCCACTCCTTGCTTGAATAAGAATGGTTCATCCCATATATAGAACTTAGCATCATGATTTAGCTTTTTCTTTTGTTGGGTGGTTGCATCCGGAGGGTACTCTCCACTCACTATCAGATTTACTATGTTTGCATACCAAGGCATATGGGAGATATCTAGTGCCATCAACTGTTTATCCAGAAACTTATCCCAAATTTGTTCCCCTTCATGCACATGGGAAAAATCTTCTAACCTGGACAGATGATCAGCTATTTGGTTTTCAGTACCCTTTCTATCCTTAATCTCAAAGTCAAATTCCTGAAGAAGAAATATCCACCGGATCAGCCTTGGTTTAGCATCCTTTTTATTGAAGAAGTACCTAATAGCTGCATGATCAGTAAAAACAGTTACTTTGGTCCCTACCAAATACGATCTAAACTTGTCGAAGGCAAAAACTAAGGCTAGCATCTCCTTCTCAGTCACTGTGTAATTAGCTTGAGTATAAGCAAGAGTCTTGCTTGAATAATATATTGAGTGGAACAATTTATCTTTTCTTTGTCCCAACACTGCACCCACTGCTACGTTGCTTGCATCACACATGAGTTCAAATGGTAATTCCGAATTAGGAGCAATTAAGATGGGAGCTTCAATTAAGTTCCTCTTCAACATCTCAAAATCTTTCAATCACAGCTCATCAAAATCAAATTTCATCTCTTTCTCCAAAAGAGTGCACATATGTCTCGCAAACTTGGAAAAATCCTTGATGAATCTCCGGTAAAAAGCTGCATGTCGAAGGAAACTTCGCACCCCTTTTACAAAGATAGGAGGGGGAAATGTTTTAATAACTTCCACCTTGGCTTTATCGACCTCTAATTCTGATTTAGACACCTTATGTCCCAATATTATCCCCTCTCTAACAAAGTGACATTTTTTCCAGTTTAGCACTAAATTAGTGTCCTCACACCTAGCAAGTACTTTCTTAAGATTCAGGAGACATACCTCAAAAGACTTCCCAAAGATAGAGAAATCATCCATGAACACTTCTACAAAGTCCTCCATCATATCATGAAAAATGGCAATCATACACCTTTGAAAAATTGCCGGCACATTGCAATGTACGAATGCCATGTGTTTGAAAGCATAGGTACCATAAGGACAAGTGAACGTGGTCTTTTCCTGATCCTCGAGCGTAATTAAAATTTGGTTATATCCGAAATACCCATCTAAGAAACAATAATACTCCTGCCTTGCTAGCTGGTTAATCATCTGATCAATGAAGGGAACCAAGTAGTGTTCTTTTCGTATGGCCTCATTTAGCTTCTGGTAGTTCATGCAAATTCTCCATCCAGTTACTATTCTCATGGGAATCAACTCATTTTTTTCATTTCTCACCACTGTCATACCTCCCTTCTTGGGAACATACTGTACAAGACTTACCCACTTACTATCAGAAATATAGTACACAATTCCAATATCTAGCCACTTTATTACTTTCTTTCGCACCACTTCTTTCATCAAAGGATTTAGTCTACGTTGATGTTGTGCACTCGGTTTGTGATCCTCTTCCATATAGATTTTGTGCATACATAACGCCAGACTAATCCCATGAATATCAGCTATCTGCCATCCAATAACTTTCTTTCTCCTCTTTAGGACTCTCAATGATGTATCAACCTATATTTAAGACAATTCTGCAGAAAGTATTATGGGTAAAGTTTCATTAGTACCCAAATACGCATACCTTAGGTGAGCAGGCATAGTTTTCAGTTCCAACTTAGGTGCTACTTCGATTGAGGGTTTCAGTAGAGGCCCTAACTCATGATCCAATGGCTCTACTCTACGCTTATGTATCTCTATGACTGCCAAATTCAAACAAGTCTCTATCTCTTGAGCCTCAATATCTCCATCTATATCATGCCCCACTAACACTCTTTCTAAGGGATCCTCTAGTGCAATGAGCTGCGATTCTACTGCGAGATCTACAACCATAATAGCAAACAACTTTTCATAGACAAACGGTAATTTTAAGGCTCGGAGACATGAAACACTTCAACTTATCATGTGCCCTCATAGTTAACTGCCCAACTTCTACATCAATCACTGCCCGCCCCGTAGCCAAGAATAGATGCCCTATAATGAATATATCTTCAGGATCAGGCTCAAAGTTTATGACCACAAAATCCACCAGGAAGATCAAGGAACCTACTTGTACTAACACATCCTCTACTACCCCATCTGGCCTAGCAGTGGACCTATCAGCGAGTTGGATAATGACAGTGGTTGGTTGTGGACTACCTAACCCAAGTTTCTTATACAGTGATGAAGGCATGAGATTAATGCTTGCACCTAAATCACACAACCCACGGGCATGAACACTTTTCCAGTTGTAATCTGCACAGTAAAACTACTCGGATCTTTTAACTTTTTGGGTAATCTATTCTGAATTCTAGAGCTGCACTCCTCAGTATGTGCTACAGTTTTGTACTCCATGAGCCTCCTCTTGTTAGCCACTATCTCCTTCACGTACTTAGCATACTTTGTAATTCCCTGCAAAATGTCAACCAAAGGTAGGTTAATGTGAACCTATTTAAGGAGAGAGAGAAATTTACTGAAGCATTCATCTTCATTATGCTTTCTGAGCTTTTGTGGAAACAGATAAGGTGGTTTCTTTTGAGGAACATACTTCTCAACATTGGAGTTCTTTACTACTTTTTCAAAAAAAAATCGTTATTGGCTACCTCAGTATCTCTCTTCATGGAGCTAATTCCTCTAGTTGCAACCAACTTATAGTACTCACCGCATTTAGTTTCTTAGGGTTTGGTTCAGTGTGACCGGGCAGTCCACCTTGGGGACGCAAGTTTAGGGAATTGGATACTTGCGCAACTTGTTTCTCTAAACTCATTTGAGACATTTGGATGTTTCTTATGTTCTCATCCGGCTTATCTATCCGAGCATTTATCTTTGTACCTATTTCAACTATAAGCTTTTAGAGTAACTCCTCATTAGTCATTCTCCCCTTAGGTGCACTTGAATTTACGCCCTGGCTAGGATTTTGGTATTGTTGCTCCGTCCCTTGTAAGCGGTATTGGTTGGTTCCCTGCGCTTGATTTTTGTTCTGGTTCCCACCCCATGAGAAGTTATGATGGTTTCTCCAACTAGAATTATAGGTATTACCATAGTTTTGCTGACCTCCACCTCTTTGTATATTCCCCACATAGTTTATGGAATCCGGGTTTGCCTCACAAAATACAGTTTCATGTGCTCCACTACCACAAACTCCACACCAACTAGTTGCTTCTTTTACCACATTCACCGGTGCTTGGTTTAGGGCCATTTGTTTGAAATTCATGGTTATGTTATGTTGCATCACATCCAGTTTTGCATTTGTGGCGGTAGCTTGATCTACATCTAAGATTCTTGAGGCCCTTTAGGTTGTGGTTCTCAGCATTTCCCCCTCATAAACCGGGGTCCCTTCTGAGAGTCTATCTAGTAAGTCGAATAGCTCCTCATGGGTTTTTTCTAAGGCTGTTGCACTATTAAGAAGTACATGTGCGTTATAATCTAAACCCTCAAAGAATGTGTAAGCAAGTACCTCATTAGCTTGGTAGTGGTGCCGTCAAACATTCAACATTTGTTTGAAATGATCCCATGCTTGGTACATATCCTCACCATCTTTTTGCTTAAAGATTAATATCTCACTCCTCAACCATGCGGTTTCTCTGGATGGAAAAAATCGACTCAAGAACTTCTATTCTAGATAATCCCATGTAGTGATGGATTTTGGTGTCTCTGAATTTAACCACTGCCTGACGGCTCCTAACAATGAGTGTGGGAACAACGTGATCCTCACATAGTCCGGTGAGAATCCAGTTGAGATGTATGTATCACTAATCTCTAAAAAGTTTCTAAAGTGGATTTGAGAATCCTCATAGGGGAGACCGGTAAATTGTCCCATCGCATGGATGAGCTGTACCATTATCTGTTTTATTAAAATCTACCCCCCGGTGATGGTTTCCTTATACTAGATGCCACATTGGCTGCGAGTGGGACTACCACAACACAGACTGGTTTTGTAGGTATAATTGGAGGTACATCGGGTACTTCTTGGTTTAGGTTGTTCACGTTTTCTTGGTTCTTACCCTTATTATTTTCCTGAATACCCAACCCCAATTCTCCTTGACGTCCTAGATTAGCCATTTTTTTTGCATCAGCGTAAAACTCTTTTGCGTTCATCGTCTGGTTCGAGAAGTTCTCCTTTCCGAGCCAGACTTGAGAGTCAAGTGCCTGCAATACAAGAGCTAAGGTCAAGTTATTAACACCCGATCAATCTAATTGTTGACTTAATAAAATCAAATATAAATCGATTTCTATGTCCCCGGCAGCGGCGCCAAAACTTGTTGCTCCCCAATATAAACGCAAGTGTACGTGGTCGCTCAAGTAATATAGTTTCTTGAAGAAATGAGTTTTCGTTCCTAAGAGACTTATGATCAAGTTATATTCAATACTCAATTCTACAACTAAACAAAAGTAACCGTTTAAAAAGGGTGTGATGATTAGTAACTACAATTTCTAATTGTGCAATAAATAAAAGTAACCAATTGTGAACGACTTTAAGATGATGTTTTAAGCAAGTAAAAGACAATTCCAGGGATGCAACATGCAATGGATTTCATGTATCATATGTTCGGCAATGAACTAATTTTGGTTATCTAGTTACTGGTTTACAAGATTAATTGTATGAGTCGGGTCTCTCGACCTCTAGTCACCTACTCCAGTTAGCTATCTAACTAAAACATTGAGCGGGAATAGCAGGCCTAACTGGCGAGCATCTATAATTCATCCTGTTTCGTAACCAAGAAAGTTGTTCGTCCGGGCGTCACTCTTGAACACACATCAACTAAATGGATGATCGAACTTTCTATATTATCTGGTCTATCTACTCCGTCCTCTCTCGATTTTAGGAATAGACAATCTATTTATCTCTAGATGTTCAGTCAAGAAATACTAAAACAAGAATATAAAAGTAACTTATAATGATAAGCAAGAATTAATTCAAAAACCTATAATATTCAACAATCAATCCGTAGCTACAACCCCAAAACAAGGGCGTTTAGCCACTCATAATATTTGAAAACCGCAAAATATAATTGTTCATGCGATTTCCAATACAAAGAAGAGTTAGAAAATTAAAACCTATTACAAACGTTGGATCTTGCTCTTGCACACCAAAAAAATGTCGAACCCCCAACAAAATAGCCCTATGGGTCTATTTATAGAAGTTGGGAAAATTAGAGTCAAATTCTATTTCAACTAGGAGTCCTATTTTAATCTGTTTTTGCTGGAAAACTCAGAATAAGCCTGGGGTGTTGCGCCACCATCGCGCCAAGAAGTCGCCTCTGCAGTTCCTCCTATGGCGCGCTGCGCCAGGTAGTGCGCCTGGTATGTGTGGCTGTAGTAAGGACCTTGGCACGTCGTGCCCATCAGTGTGCCAAGGGCAGACCTTTGTAGTTCATGCCCTGCTGTGTCACGCCTATTCGTGCGCCAGACACTGGTAGTTCCAGCCTTAGTCTATTTTCGCACGTCCTTCCTCCTCCTTTCTCCGAATCGACTCCAATTTACTTTAAAGTTCCTGAAACAACTAATCATATATGTTAGTGCACAATCACACAATTTAAACACAATCAAGATAATAGACTCAAGATTATTCTTTAATTCAATCTCATAATGGGCAAATATCGAAAATTTTGGCATGTAAATATACCTAAGATCAGGTATGCAATCAGTGCTTTGAATATACTGAGTATGTGAGACATGCCTCACAATTCTAGTAGATTGATCATGATAAATATGTGAGACTCCACTAAATATGGAACTAAAAGACATGAGCTGATGCAATGATCAAGTAAATCAACATGCAACTAATAAGTATTGAACTGAAATAATTGAGTATAAGGTTAGTGTAATAAGTGAAAACTGAATTATGGGAGATACCATTAACCGACTTACTACATGTAAGCTAAATGGAGTCCAACATGTACCAAGTTTGGAGGGTGCTCTGCACCTTGCCAAGGTACAAACACTCTGACATGGATCCACTAAGCTGATGTCAAAAAAGGACTAAGCTGATAGTCCTAGTATGATTGGTGACCCTTAAAATCTATGGTAGCATGAAATTCTAGAAATTAGGTATTGCTACTTAAGTATTCTCTACTTTCCAAAAATTGCATCAATCTGACTGCTTATTTCCTTGGCAACAATGCATCATTAACTGCTTCATCAACTAGATATTAAGAATGTCTTACCGAAATAATTAGGTTTCATGCGGAAGCTAACACAACAAACCTCGAAAGACCATAAATAAGAAAACAAACGAGAAATATACCAAAAGACACAAAACATCTAATGTGGTTTGGTCAGGCTACCAATGTCCACAAGAGGAGATGAGAAATCCATTATATAAAAGAGAGTACACAATATTGAGAAAAATAACCTCACATAATTCACTCGGAATAAAAAGAGGTTCACACAATTGTTAATGTAACACTTGTGTCTCACCGCTTCTCTCCTACACAAAACTCTCAAAGTCCTTAGGACTATATTGTGAATATTACTAAGTTAAAGGAATTAGCCTATATTTATAGAGTCATAAAAAAATTCTACGGGAAAAAGGACTAGCGTAATATGAAGACTTTGTATTTTCCTTTTCCTAAAAGGAAAGTACAATTATGCTAGGAAATCAAGGAAAACACCTAACATTTGCATAGCGGACTTACTGGGAAATTTATATGGAGAAACCTCCAACATTGTTTCTTAGGGGAGTCGGACTCAATATGTTATCTCAAACATTCTCTATATGGGCTCAAGCAATCTCCGCGAGCATGATTAGGAAGATTTTCCTCGGTTGTCCAATAATTTGGAATGTCTTGAAGTAAAGCACATCACTCTATTTTCTATCGACATAATGGCCCAAAAAAAAAATATTTATTTGTTCTTTTATTTTAATGACACTGTCATAACTGGAAATGATTTAGAAGGAATGTCTCAGCTAAAACGACATTTGTTCAGTCACTTTCATTCCAAACATTTGGATAGTTAAAGTATTTTTGGAAATTGAGATAGCCCAATTCAAGACAAGCATTGCTATCTCACAAAGAAATGCTTTGGTCATATTAGAGGAGATGTGCATGTTAAATTGCAAATCTAATGACACTCTTATGGATCCAAACATCAAACTTGTTCCTGAACAAGGGGAGCCATTGGAAGATCCTGGTGGATATCGAAGACTTGTCGGTAAGTTGAATTATCTGAATATTACACGCACAAATATTTCATTTACACTGTGTGGATAGTCAGTTTCTCCAAATTCCATGTAAAGATCATCGAGACATTGTAATTCACATCCTTAGATACATCAAAAGAGCTCTAGGACAAGGATATGAAGACAAAGGTCAAATTGACATTGTTGGATATTCTTATGCGGATTGAGCAGGTTCTCCGACAGATAGAAGCTCTAACTTTGGGTATGTATCATGATTGGAGGCAATTTTATCTCTTGGAAAGGTTAAAAGCAAGATGTCATTGCCATATCTAGTGCAAAAGCATAATATTGAGCTATGACCCTTGCTACATGCAAGCTTATTTGATTGAAACAACTTCTTCAAGAGCTAAAATGTGTTGAATTCAAACACATGAAGCATATATGTGACAATTAGGCTGCCCTTCATATAGCGTCAAATCTAGCTTTCCATGAAAGAACGAAATAGATAGAGGTGGATTATCATTTCATTAGATAGAAGATTGAGTCGGATGTTGCCACCACCTATGTTGGTTCAAATGATTATTGGCAGTTATTCTTACTAAGTCCCTTAGAGGAACTTGGGATTGAATACATTTGCAGCAAGCTTAAAGCATATGACATGTACGTTCCAACTTAAGGGAGAGTGTAAAGATATTATCAGAAAGTATTTCAATTATTAGATTATGTGTAGTTAATAGTCAAATATTATAGCTAAAAGGCATTATCTCAGGGAGCATTATCTTTTGTGTATATATATTAGTTTTAGGTGTAATCTATCATTTTGAGTATGAAGTGAAGTAATTACAAACAATTAGGCATCTAAATGGTTGATACCGACAATTAGTCTAAATGAATACAAATCATTACAAACTTCTCATATTTCCAGATCACAATTTTAAGAATACAAAAATCAACAAACAATCATGTTGTGACATCTCAATCTCAAGATTAACTCATTTCACCTACTTACTTTACTTGCTTAATTATGAAGTATAATAACTTTCTCATATCTCTCTTAGCTCATGTGCCCTCATAAATAATCACTCACAATATATTCAAAGCATAACAGTGGACACAAAAGATAGAAAGAATCCACTCACACTCTAATAATGCGTTCAAACTAGACTAAGTGTCCATTTACATAATTGTCAGATCAAGCAAATTGTAAATTTCGATTACTCATAACTCACGATTCCAACTCTATAATAAAGTTTCAATTTTGACTTAGATGGCTAGGTAAAATCCTAATGAGAACCGGGTACCAGAATAAACAAGAAAATAATGCAGGATTGAAATTATAAAGATTAAAGACAGAAATTAAAAGATATGTGAAGTTCAAGAATAAAATCCCCAAATTCTAGAAAAGTGCTAAGAGCCCTAATTAATCTTAATATTCAAAATTAGCGAATTAAAACTAATTATGATACTAATAAAATCAATTCAAGAACTTTATCAAAAGTGATCTAGACCCCTATTTTGAAGAAATTAGAGAGAATAATTAGTATAAGACTAATCACCTTCTTTAATTTAGGAATAGAAATAAAAGATATCAAGTTAAGAATTAATTTTACTTTTTAAAGAATCATTCTTATAAGGTTGTAAGATAAATGCATAGTCACCACACACAAATGTGTAAAGAAGAGAAACCTCTCAATAATATTAATCATGTCTTTTCTCAAATAATAAGATCTACCCCCAATATACAGGGAAAATCTATCCCAAATAAAATGAGATTCAAATCCTACTTTTATGGAAATAATAACTTGAAAATTTTAAACTAGGAAATATTAAACTAAGAAAATTTTAAACTAGGAAACTTTTAAACTAGGAAAACTTTATACTAGAAAAGTTTTGAACTAGGAAGCTTTAAAAATAAGAAACTTTTATTCTTCTATTGGGCTCCGTGTGGGCCCTCTTCTTAGGCCTTTATGTTGCCCAATCTTTCGGCTCTTGGACTCGAACTTGAACCATGAAATATAGGTAAACTTAGTCCATTTCTTGTTATAGTTTTTCGGTCAATCTTGGGCTTTTCTTCCATGATAAACATCTTCTTGATTTCTCATTGCAGTCCGTCAATTTTAGTTCAAGTAGGCCGACATGGATGCTACAATTCCCCTCTTCTTGAAAAAAATTTGTCCTCGAATTTGAATCTCGCAAAATCAAGAAGACATGCATTAGCAAACAATATCCATTACTCGAAATTAATAATGGTAGGAACAAAACAAGATAGTGACTATGTGTCCACTTAACCCGATTAATTCTAGCTTGTGTAAATACACCCTTATAAAGCATGTGAATATCATTATCCCAATAGAAAATTCTCCTACTTATATAAGAATAACAAAATCTTTATTTAGATGCCATTGCGAATGATGCATGCAACTTCAATTTAGTTCTATCAATAAAGTAATCCAAAGGATATGACAAAGACACTACAAAATTCACATCAAATTCGACACTTTTGTGATGTAGCCAAGCATTCTTGATTGTACCTCCCAAAGATTCTCCTACATAAAAACTATTCATATAAACATAGAGTTTCCAAAAAGGTTAGAAGAACCTTTATGGTTCAAGTTAAAATCTCCATTAAATTCTAAGTACTTGCTCAAATTCTTAAATAAGTAATCATGAATAGGCTCATCAAAGAGTATTTCATCACTAGTATCATAATAGTCATACATCACCTTCTAATTAGTAGAAAACACCTTAAAGCTCACACTCATCAAGATTTGAGGAATTATGTCTCATCTCATAGAAAATATCATATTCCAACAAATTATCACACAAAAATCGAATTCAACACTAAAACTATAAAATAATCATCTAACTCATTCACAATCTTCCTCACACAATCATCACTTCTCTTTTCAACATGTGAGAATCCACAATCAACTATGTCATGCTCAATTTTAAAAGAGCTCAAATTAGTCTTACGGAACTTGACAAATATTTTTATATAGCAAAATATCATCATCCTCAAAATTAATGAAGTCACCAACATAAGAATTAAAAGTGTGGTTCATTACCTCCAGAAAGACCTTAGGTGTTTTAGGAATACCAAGAATGTGAATAAATCAATTATACATACCGTACTTGATCTTATGTATATAAGGAATAACATCACCTCATTTTTCCTTGCTCATTGATGCTAGATCCACAATTGCCTTATTGAGCTTTTTGTTATGAGTCGTATCTTAGACAATATCAAAAGAATTATCTTGCACCTTCTTAATGAGACAAGTAGTATCAACCACCTTAGGATTAAGTTTATCCAATGATTGTTTTTCAATGCAAACTTTCTCATGAGTACCTACAAGTGAGTCAAAACAACTAGAAGAAGAAATTAGAATGTTAGAGTTAGAATAAGAGATAATCTCAGTCAAATTCTCTTGTTTTTCTCTCTCTACCTCAAGACCATCCCTCTTTTCTTTTTTCTCGATATCACTTTTTTTCTGACTTGATACATTCCCACATTTTCCCTCTCTTCAGATGTAAATATGCACTCCCTTACTTCTCTTGTTCTTTTCTCTCTCAAAATTTCTCATTGCTTCTTTCACACGTTTATGATCTTCATAAACTTGAGATGGGATTTAAGGTGCAAGTGTATATTTTTTTTTTGTTTAGCTCAAGAGAAAGTTTATTCTTTCACCTATTGTGAACTGCATTCCTATTAAATTGGCATGACCGTCTAAGCATGATGTGACAATCTTGTATTGCAATGAGGTCACAACGAACATTATCTAAATACCTTCCTATGGAAAAAGAAATCATGTATTGCTTAGACACCTTAAGCTCATTAATATCATTCAATCAATGTCACTTATAAAGAGTAGTGTGTTTAATGCATGTAAGTTTCACTTTCTCCACAACATATGAACTTACCACATTAGTACCACTTTCACTATCAATAATCATAGAGCAAATATTACCATTTATCTCATACGTTGTATGAAAAATATTTTTCCTCCTCAATTCATAAATGTGATATTCATATTCTCCAATCGTGTGATTGTCACTTCAGCAAAGTTGGTGTCATTTTGAGTTCCAACTTCAGCTTCCTTACCTGCTTCAAACATCTCAAACAATATCAAAGAAATAAGTGTCTCTCAATTTGGCTTTTTCTTCTCTCTATTGATCTCATTCTCTCTTGACATTTTCCACTCAAATTACTACCTTTGGATGAATCCTTTAGGATTTATGTATCAACCATATTAGTAACAATCTTTTCGAAGTACGATATATAAAGAAAATAATTAACCAAAACCTAGATAAATTATGATTGATGAGACGAGAAAAAGATCACTTTGTGAAACAAGAATTTTTTTTCCAAATTTCCCCTCTTCTTGATTTTCTTTCTTGATGTAGGTAATCAAGAAACACAATAACCCCAAAGTTTCTGAATGCAACTTAATTTGGAAGAACTTGAATTTTTTCCTCTTAATTTTAAATATAATTTTGTTTTTTTTTCTCTCCTTTTTTTTGTAATTTTAATTATTTTTTTTATGTTTTTTCTTTCTTTGTAGCTTATCTTTTAAGCAACTACCAAAAATAATTTTTTTCAAACTCACAAGATTATCAAGAACGAAACCTTGATAAAATCGATACCACTTGATAAGAATCAGTTACCAGAATAAATAAGAAAGGAGGGCTTGTGTCCGCCGAAAGCTTCCTTTTTCCGAATCCCCGCTGGCCATCGGGGACCGAGTTGCTTGCTGCTTGCAGGCTCAAAAATCTCTCTTTCGCCTCTCCTCCCTGTCTCAATTCTGATTGATTAGCTTCTTCCTTCGCGCAAGCTACGGTCTAACGACCCCCTTGTTGTGTTGCATTTTGTGATCTTCCGCTTCAGTCTGCGTAAATGCAGAAGTGAAATTATAAAGATTAAAGACAGAAATTGAAAGATATGTGAAGTTCAAGAATAAAATCCCTAAATTTCAAGAGAAGTGCTAAAAATCCTAATTGATTTTAGTATTCAAAATTAGCGAATAAAATTAATTATTATTATGGTACTAATAAAGCCAATTCAAGAACTTTATACTAGGGAAGTTTTAAACTAGCAAACTTTTAAAATAGGAAACCTTTATTCTCCTATCAGGCTTCTTGGGACTTGGCCCAATCTTTTGGCTCTTGGACTCGAACTTGAACTATGAAATATATGTAAATTTAGTCCACTTCTTGTTATAATTATTGCGTCAATCTTGGACTTTTTTTCCATGATAAATATCTTCTTGATTTCCCATTGAAGCCCGTCAACTTTAGTGCAAGTAGACCGACATGAATGCTATAAAATCCCTAGTTTTCCGATTTAGAAACTAGGTTTAAAATCCTGGAATTCTCCCTTAAAAATCTTGGTTCAACCATGAAAAATCAATAATATTCAATTGCAATAGTTAAAAAGTGATGTAGAATTATTACCTCAATGATTTAGGGTGATCTTTAGGCTTAAAAGGCCAAAAGTAGTTGAAGGGTCAGGTTGTTATATTGCATACCTTCTTGTCACGACCCGAAAATGGACGTGATGACACTCGTCTTATCCCACCAAGACAAATCAGCCCCAAAAATCCAAATAATACGATAAAGTGCGGAAATAAACTAAGTCCACTTAATAAAACCCCCAAAATCTGGTTGTCACATGTACAAGCCTCTAAAGTATTACAATAGATTTGAAAGAAAACGTAAGTCTCAAATGATATTGTCTCTAAAATAGAACAATACCATAAATAGGAGTAAGAAAGTCCGCTGAGATGACAAACAACTACCTCACAAATCTCCAAGAAGCCTAAAAAAATAAGAGAATGGAAAGTATCACAAAATCCAGGCTCGTAACCTACAAAAAATTGTAGAAGCAATGGGTGAGTACCAAACCACACGGTACTGAGAAAGTAAACCTCTAAACACAAGCTAAGGGAATAGAATGCAGGTACTCCTTTAGACACCAACCGAACCTCCACAACGACAACCTGCATAAAACATTTACAAAGCACACAACTCAACAACAACACTCCAACAATTTCATATATTCAACAACAGGCCCAATATTCATCAGTCACACGTTCCACAGAAAGGCACTCACAAGATCAGCAACACACAATATCAAGTTCACCAATAATAAAGATGTGCAATGCAATGTCAAGTATAGTGATGCATGTCTGACCTAACGATACACACCCGTTGTCTCACAGTTCGGGACCCATGGGGAGCATATATGTTCATGCATCCATCGCGGCGCACGATACGTTCCTCGATATGTAGTATCCATCGCGGTGTGCGATATGTCCCTCAAAATATAGTATCCATCGCGGTACGCAACCGTCCCTCAAAATGGTACATCCTCTTATCACATAACACTTATCACAATCATGTCTCAGAGCCAATGCAAATGACATGTTCACACAAATAATGAGGAGATGAACATTTTCACAATAATGCACAATTCACAACAACACAATCGTGATACAACATCAACAATGAATTAATAAGCCTTTCAAACTATTCTCAACACGTCACCCACCAATAATTAACCACATTGCCTTTTAATTTATTACCCCTTTTCATCATCAGAATTATTCAATATGGACAAGTCAATCCATCACCAATTCCCATTACTCCCCAGCACATACCACAAGAAAATACATGATTCTATGCACTTAACAAGAGTTTAGAAATCCACTTGTCTCAAATAATCTAACAATTAATCCGGGTTTCAAATCAATGCAATCTATTCAAATAAATAATCACAATAAGATTTCAAAACTAACAACACTCATATTACTACATGTCTAGTCTAGACCCAAAAACTCACTCAAATCTGTAATCAAGTTCCTAATATTGATGTCAACTCTCATATTCTCCAAATTTCAAGCCTAGAATTAGGTCTTAATTCCTTCAAATATCATAAATATAATTGTATTCATATAATACAATATACCTAATATTAATTATATATCTCAATATATCAAAACTTGAATCATAATGTGATAAAAGAGAATAAAAAATTACAACTCCATATACGATCTGCACTTGACAACTAAACGGAAACTTCAACCCTCAACAATGCTTTAATTTCATTCCATCACTTCTCAATCATTATTTAATAATTGCCTAATAATTACTATATACCTAAAAATTAACAATCAATTCAACTTTCAACATTATACTTGTCCACTAAGTCCAAGAACGTTGCAACAGTAAGAAATTCTAACTCTAACATTGAAATTCTAATACTTTTTTTTTGTTTCTTTCTCAACTCCAATAATATAATATACTCACTACCCATGTATAATTTAAAGGATTAAGATTTGATTATAAATTTACCTGAAGTAATGAACTCTTGTTGACGCCTCAGCCCCTCGTCCGAAAATTCAATCCGCAATTGGCTTGTACAAACTAGCATATATATATATATATATATGGCCCAAATAATATAGTGTCTTAAATAAATTAAGGATTTGGCCCGTTAACCACCAATTAAATAAATTAGTTATTTAATTTTTCTCGCTAATTAAAAAAACCCGTAGTTAAATGAGTACTTCAAAATTCTCGAAAGTTTCTTTTATGAAAGAGAATGTACTAGTTCTCAAAATGACATAATGGATCATTACACTTCTCATCTTTTGGCATCTTTCCACTCACAGGTATAACATTGAATAACTTGTCAAGTCATTCTACTCCAACCTTGCCAAGGCACTTTAGACCGATCCACAAGCTTTTCATTACATTATTTTATTTGTGGGTCTAATTATATTAGTGTAGCTAAGGTTCTTCTCTAATACGTATTTAAGTATGAAGATTTGCAAAAATTATCGTAGTTTGAGTCCATTGACTCTGTTCACCTCTCTTTTCCTCCATTATACATATATTTTTCTCCTTCTCTTGTCCTTGACTTTCGATACAAGTCATCTAATTCTGCAAATTTATCTATATATGCCTAAGGATTTCACCTACACTAATTTCTTTGTACTTTGTGTCTCGAAAAAATTACTCATTTTGGTTTGTTGTGTTGCAGTGCCTTGTTTGAAACGAGTTCGAGATAAAAAGTCAATTCATCACAATGCATTTAAGTATGCAACATGCTTATGCGAGAAAATAGAAAAGCTGAGTGACAAAGAAGTTGAATCTATTGCTGGCAATTCTCTACTTGATGCAGCGTATTTTGACAACTATAAGCTTGTTGAACTTATACTCGGAAGATTTCCTTATTTATATTATTGTCGTGATCAAAATAAGAAGACTATCTTACACATTGCAATAGAGAATCGCTGCAAAAATGTGTTTAAGGTGGTCTGTCAGATGAAAGAGCTTCTGCACCATTTGGTGTGTGCTGTAGACTCCTCTGGCAATAGCATCTTGGATTTGGCTGGAAAGTTGGCACCACCAAATAAGCTAAACCTTGTCTCTGGACCAGCTTTTCAGATGCAACGAGAACTACAATGGTTTAAGGTGATTTAACTTTTGTACTACAATCGAATTTATCTCATTATGTGGTTAAGAATTCGTACTCCTTCAATCCCAAATTATTTGTCATGTTTCTCTTTTCAAAAGTCAAACTGGATTAGATCAAGTTTTGATAGTCAAAAACTATATGACAAGTTGCAAATTTTCTCATGTTAATTTTAAAATATTAGTCAAAGTTCATGTAGTTTGACTCTCGAAAAGTGACACATGACAACTAATATGAGACTTCTTTTACACCGACTCTAACTAAGCATTTTAACTACCGCATTAATTGCACTATAAGTCTTTCCAAATCAAATTCAGTTTTTAGTATACAACCTTGAGTAAATGTTTTTCCTTTTAATGTCCAAGTTATATATGTGTTGTTGAACATTCTTGTTGCATATAGTACTGATGTCAAATATATATAAATTAGAAGGTAAAGCAGATGGTCCCGCCTGCGTACTGGGAACGCTTAAACATTAAGGAGAAAGCTCCGTATATGGTTTTTACTGAGGAACATGAGAAGTTGAAAGCAGATGGAGAGAAATGGATGAAAGATACATCAAGCTCATGCACCATTGCAGCAGCACTGATTGCTACCATCGCCTTTGCTGCAGCAATCACAGTACCAGGTGGCAACAAAGAACAAAGTGGACTCCCCATTTTCTCTGGAAACATTGCTTTCATCTTTTTTGCAATCTCGAATGCAGCGTCATTGTTCACTTCAAGCACCTCTCTATTAATGTTCTTGTCTATTTTGACATCTCATTATGGAGAAGAAGATTTCCTGCATACTTTGCCAAGGAGTCTTATCCAGGGACTGGTAGCTCTGATTTTTTCCATAGCATTCATGATGATTAGCTTCAGCTCAACAGTGTATCTCATGTTTGGGCAGGAGAGAGCATGGGTTCTTATACCCATCGCGACAATGGCTTGCCTACCCATTACTTCATTTGTGCTTCTGCAATTTCCCCTCCTTGTGGATCTCATTTCCTCAACATTAGGGGCTGGCATTTATGGAAATTAAAGAAGAGTAACTTCTTGTTTTAGTGACTATTAAAGTATTATTTTTGATTTCTTGTTTTAATAATCAGTGTGTTGTTCGAACATATTAAGTCATGTTACCTTTAAAAATTGAGTATTAACTATTATATTGTTTCTTAACGAAATGTACTCCTCCTTCTGCTATCTCTCCATAATCAAATCTACGCAAATAGAAGATAAAGAATCTTATAATTATCAAAAGTAACTTTTATGTTTCATATTTTCTTTATTACAATGTTCAATATTTGGAAACATTAGTTTGTTGCATTTGTCTCTGCTCTTGAACCTCGTAGAGTAACTACTAGTATACGTCAAGCAAGGGGACTTGATGCAAGTGATGTATAACATCTCGCAAATTGAAATAACTAGGAAAGAGTTAAAAGTTGGGGAAAGAATCATTTTTGGAAAGTATATGAAAGTCTGGAAAATTGTGAAATATGTTAGTTGAGTTTTTGGTCAACTTCAAGCGGCCATATCTCCTAGCTCAGGATGAGTCAGGTGTATTTCCAGATATGGTTGGAAAGCTCTTCGAATAAAATTTCCAACGCCGCTAAATTTTCACGATTCCGAGTTCGTATGAGTGAGTTATGCCCTTTGGAAGTTGGGCTGTTTGAATAAAAAAAGTCTAATCCGGATTTTGGAAGGTTAATTTAGTCTTTTCCTTACCTAATTATTCTAATTCGTTTTTAGGAGTTAATTGGGGTAAAATCAGATTTTAGTCAGTTTAGAAAAGTTGAAGTTTCACGTTAGGGCTTGGAGAAAAGAGAAAAGAGAAATCAAGATTCGTCAAGATCGTCGAGTTTAGCTTGTGAATTTCGTCAAGGGGTGATCCCTACGAGGTATGTGAGATCACATTGTGTTAGGTTAGTTCACCCACGCGCCAACCATGATTCATGCTGAAGTCTTTGAAAGTTTAGAAATTGAGTTCTTGATGAAAATTGTTGAAAGTTTCGTTTGAATTTTTGTGGGGTGTATTGTTGGAGTTTCTTGAAATTTGATTCATGTTTCCAGGTGTAATTTCGTTTTGAATCTATCATATATTGAAGGTATAAATGATTCTAAGTATTTGGGGAAGGAACCATTGAAGTTTAGAGGGTTTAGAGATAAAAAACGGAGAAGAAAAATCGTCAAACACCTGGGGATAGGGGTAGGGTGTTGCGCTAGCCAGCGCCCCCCAAAAAGGTTTCTGAACTTTCACCCTTGGGGCGACCCACCAGTCAGCGCGCCCCAGACTAATTTCTGAATTTTGAGGGCTGGCTCCCCGCGCCTCTCAGAGCGCTAGGGACGCCAGTTCTCCCCATTCGTCCCCCATATTTTCGTACTTGTTCCTTAGCAATGTACCTATGTTTCTTAGTTGATTTCAACACTCTTGGGTACATCTAAACATCATGCCTTGAATCCATAATCCAATTCAATGAAAGTTAGGATCAAAGTCAAGAGAAGTTAAGAGTCAAGTCTAGAAGTTAAGAAGCAAGTCAAGAGAAATTTATAAAGTTTTTCTAAAGTCTTTCACAAACGTTTTAACTTTGTTTTAAGACTAAGTTTCAAGTTAAGCAAAGAGTAAATAGTTGAGTTCATTCTCAAAAAAGTTACTAGGGAACTAAGTATTCCCAAGAGTTTAAAAATGTTCACATTTGAGCAAGAAAGGGAACACCGATTCCAAGAGAGCATTTAAGCTAAATTTTGAGTAATTATCTCAAACCAAAGAAAGAAGTTTGTTTTAAAAATATATGAGTTAAGTATATTTTGGGAGTAGTATTGAGCACCGATATGGGGATGCAAGTTCATATTAACTCAAGTCTCCATCAACCATGTATCCATCATGGGTAGTAAACGATCATACTTTTTAGATGACTCCTTAAGATGCTTTTAGCATAGACTAGTGGATCCACTTAGTTAAGCATTCTATATGACGGCAAAGTATAGGACAGTTCTGGTAGCATGGGCAAGACACTGTATCACCACTTAGGCTTATAGTAGTGGTTGTCGGTTAGAGAATCTCCCACAGAAACTATAATTACTTTATTACATAAGTAAAGTTGAGTTTGTTATTGCATTTTCTTTAACGAACTAAGTTATTTTCTATTGTTTTAAAGGCTTTCTATACATTGCATGTGTTTTATTGCTTTATATTAAGTTAAGTTATTCATGAGTTGAGTAAAGCCAAGGTAAGTGTTCCTTGAAGATCCTTTTCAAGCTTAAATTGTGTTTAGCATTCCAACTCGCATACTCGTACATTCAATGTAGTGATGCCAGTTGGCCTGCATCTTATTATGATGCAGACGCAGGTAACCAGGATCAACATCCAGCGCCTCGTTCATCTAGTTGAGCACTCAGAGTCAGTTGGTGAGCCTCCTTGCATTCCAGAGGACTCTTTTTATCATTTGCTTTCAGTATTTCATTGGTAGGATAATCGGGGGTCTTGTCTCAACATCCCTCTTTGTTTTAGAGGCTTCATAGACAGTCAGACAGTTAATAGTTCAGTTGTCTTTACATTATCATTTCATATGTTAAGACTTGAGTTGCCATTTTGGCTAAGTTGAATGTTGACTCTTAAACATTCTAAGTTATTTTATTAAACCATTGAGTAAGTGCATTTGATCATTATAATAATGCTTAGAGTCTTCCGCTGAGTAAGTAAGCCATGCCAAGGGTTCGCTTGGGGCCAACAATGGTTCTCGAGTGCCAGCCACGTCCGGGGTGTAGGCTCAGGGCATGACAAACTTGGTATCAGAGCTTAGAGTTCAAGAGTCCTAGGAAGTCTATGAAGATGTGTCAGTAGAGTCCTAGTTATCGGTGTGAAGCGCGCCACATCTATAATTAGGAGGCTTCGACACTTCAGAAATATTCTCACTTCTTTCATACTCATTTCGTGCGTTAGAGTTTAATCTCTAAAAAGTTTTCTTCTAATTCGTGCTTGCGCGTGTTTTCAGATAATCATGCCTCCACGAAAAACTGTCAGAGGTTGTCCTGCTAGACATAATGTTGAGGAACAAGGGGTACCCAATGCACCTGAAGTGCAACCCCAAGGAAAGGTTACCAATGTTGAATTCTGTGAGGCTATCAGGATGTTGAGTCAAGTTATGACTAATCAGGTTGGGCAACAAAGAGGAGCTAGACAAGATGTGGCTGATACTTCGAGGATCCGAGAGTTCTTGAGGATGAATCCTCCAAGTTTCACTGGTTCAAGCACTACTGAGGATCCATAGAGTTTTGTTGAGGAACTGAAAAAGGTATTTGAGGATATGCATGTTGCCGATACTGAGAGAGTTGAACTAGCTGCATATCAACTGAAGAATGTTGCTAGGACTTGGTTTGACCAGTGGAAAGAGGGTAGAGCTGAGGATGCACCACATGCGAGTTGTACATATTTTGAGGAGGCCTTCTTGGGGTGTTTCTTTCCCCGAGAACTGAAAGAGGCTAAGGTACGATAATTTCTTACCCTTAAGCAGGATTCCTTGAGTGTTCATAAGTATGGGTTGAAGTTCACCCAACTATCCCGTTATGCTCCGGAGATGGTTGCGGCTATGAGGAGTAGAATGAGTATTTATTGTGGGTTGTTCCGTCTATCAAGCAAGGAGGGCAGGGTAGCGATGCTAATTGGG
This sequence comes from Solanum piurae, assembly GCA_029582685.1. Lineage (NCBI taxonomy): Eukaryota > Viridiplantae > Streptophyta > Magnoliopsida > Solanales > Solanaceae > Solanum > Solanum piurae. The sequence continues at coordinate 7,068 of JAJOOO010011737.1, read as the reverse complement.
GACATGGATATATCAAGGTTTATGGTCTATGTGCAGCAAGTTGAAGAAGAGAAACTGAGGGATAGAGAGGAGTTTAGAAATAAGAAAGCAAAGACATATAATGAGTCCGGGCAGTAGAAAAGTAATGTGAACCGTTCGTCCTTTCAGCAAAAGCAAAAAGGACCTGCTTCATCATCTGCTAGTGCACCTGCACCCAGAAACAAAGGCCAATTTAATGGTCAGAATTTCGCAGTACTTCAGAGCTATACCTGCACAGTCTCAGGTTAGTATGGCACAAGAAGGTAACTGGGCTCCTGCATGTTCTAGGTGTGGTAGAACCCACCCAGGTAAGTGTCGCGATGGAAAGACAGGTTGCTTCAAGTGTTGACAAGAGGGTCACTTTATGAAACAGTGCCATAAGAACATGCAAGGTGGTGGAAATCAGGGCAATAGAGCCCAATCTTCATCAGTTGCTCCACCAGACAGGGCTGCACCTAGAGGAGCTACTTCCGGTACTGGCGGAGGAGCAAACCACCTCTATGCAATCACTAGTCGTCTTGAGCAAGAGAACTTTCCAGATGTTGTCACTGGTATGATCAAAGTCTTTACTTTTGATGTTTATGCTTTGCTAGACCCAGGAGCAAGTTTATCTTTTGTAACCCCTTATGTTGCAAATATGTTTGATGTTCTTCCTGAGAAACTCTGTGAACCCTTTTGTATTTCTACACCTGTTGGAGAGTCTATTCTAGCTGAGTGAATTTATCGTGATTGTGTCATTTCCATCAATTAGAAAGACACCATGGCTGATTTAATTGAGTTAGACATGGTAGATTTTGACGTCATTCTAGGTATGGACATGCTTTATGCCTGTTATGCCTCCATTGATTGTAGAATTCGAGTTGTCAAGTTCCAAATTCCTAATGAGCCAGTCTTAGAGTGGAAAAGTAGTTCAGCAGTGCCTAAGGGTCATTTCATTTCGTAACTTAAGGCAAAAAAAAGTTAGTTTCCAAGGGGTGTGTCTATCACTTGGTTCGAGTTAATGACTCTAGTGTTGAGATACCTCATATTCAGTCAGTTCCTATAGTAAAAGATTTTCCAGAAGTCTTTCCAAATGATTTACCCAGAGTCCCTCCTGAGAGAGAAATAGACTTCGGCATAGACATTCTTCCCGATACTCGTCCTATCTGTATTCCGCCATATAGAATGACACCAGCAGATTTGAAAGAGCTTAAAGAACAGTTGAAAGATCTGCTAGATAAGGGTTTCATTCGACCAAGTGTCTCACCTTGGGGCGCTCCGTTCTTATTTGTGAGAAAGAAAGATGGTTCCCTTAGGACGTGTATATATTACCGCCAATTGAACAAGGTTACCATCAAGAATAAGTATCCTCTTCAGAGAATTGATGATCTTTTCCATCAGCTTTAGGGTGCTTCTTGTTTTTCAAAAATAGACCTCAGATCTGGCTACCATCAGTTGAAAGTAAGGGAATGTGACATTCCCAAGACAACATTCAGGACCCGTTATGGTCACTATGAGTTTCTGGTCATGTTGTTTGATTTAACTAATGCACCTACAACGTTCATGTACCTTATGAATAGAGTTTTAAAACCTTATTTAGATATGTTTGTTATCGTCTTCATTGATGACATACTAATCTATTCAAGGAATGAAGAAGATCATGCTAGCCATCTCAGAATAGTTCTTCAGACTTTGAAGGATAAAGAGTTATATGCTAAGTTCTCTAAATGTGAGTTTTGTCTTGAGTCTGTGGATTTCTTGGGCCACATAGTTTCCGGTGATGGAATTAAAGTTGATACCCAAAAGATAGAGGCAGTGCAGAACTAGCCTAGACCCACATTTCCAAATGATATTAGAAGTTTTTGGGTTTGGCGGGATATTATAGAAGGTTCGCAGAGGGGTTCTCATCTATTTCGTCCCCTTTGACCAAGTTGACTTAGAAGATAGTGAAGTTTAAATGGTCTGAATCTTGTGAGAAAAGCTTTCAGGAATTGAAAAAGAGTTTGACTACTGCCCCAGTGTTGACCTTACCAGAAGGTACGCAAGGCTTTGTTGTGTATTGTGATGTGTCTAGAGTTGGTTTGGGTTGTGTGCTAATGCAAAATGGCAAAGTTATAGCTTATGCCTCCAGACAGTTTAAAGTTCATGAGAAGAATTACCCAACCCATGACTTAGAGTTGGCTGATGTAGTATGTGCTTTGAAGATATGGCGTCATTATTTATATGGTATTCATGTGGATGTATTCACAGATCACAAGAGTCTTCAGTATGTGTTCCCTCAGAAAGAGCTTAATCTCAGACAAAGGAGTTGGTTGGAATTACTCAAGGATTATGACATGAGTATTCTTTATCACCCAGGTAAGGCTAATGTTGTTGCTGATGCCTTAAATAGGTTGTCTATGGGTAGTACCACTCATGTTGAGGAAGAAGAGAGAGAGTTGACGAAAGATGTGCATAGACTTGCACGCTTAGCAGTCTGGCTAATGGATTCCACAGAAGGAGGAGCAGTGGTGATGAATAGGGCTGAATCATCATAAGTGTCAGAAGTGAAAGAAAAGCAAGACCAAGACCCAATTTTTCTTGAATTGAAGGAAAATGTTCATAAGCAAAAAGTATTAGCTTTTGAACAAGGGGGAGATGGTGTATTGAGATATCAAGATAGATTGTGTGTACCAATGGTGGATGGACTTCAAGAGAGGATCATGGAGGAAGCTCATAGCTCTAGATATTCCATTCATCCGGGTTTCACAAAGACGTATCGTGACTTGAGAGAGGTGTATTGGTGGAATAGCATGAAGAAGGGCATTGCAGAATTTGTTGCTAAGTGTCTCAATTGCCAACAAGTTAAAGTAGAGCACCAAAGGCCTGGTGGTTTGGCTCAGATTATAGAACTTCCAGAATGGAAGTGGGAGATGATTAATATGGATTTCATCACAGGTTTACCATGGTCTCGCAAGCAACATGATTCCATTTGGGTGATTATCGATAGAATGACAAAATCAGCCCACTTTTTGCCAGTGAAGACTACCCATTCAACAGAAAATTATGCTAAGCTATATATTCAATAAGTGGTAAGACTTTATGGGGTTCCGGTCTCCATTATTTCAGACAGAGGTGCACAATTTACTGCACAGTTTTGGAAGTCATTCCAAAAAGGCCTAGGGCACAAAGGTGAACTTAAGTACTACCTTTCATCCTCAGACAGATGGGCAAGAAGAGCACACTATTAATACCTTGGAGGATATGTTGAGGGCTTGTGTAATTGATTTCAAAGGTAATTGGGATGATCACCTACCTCTCATTGCGTTTGCATACAACAACAGTTACCACTCTAGCATCTAGATGGCTCCTTATGAGGCTCTTTATGGGAGAAGATGCAGATCTCCTATTGGATAGTATGAAGTTGGTGAAGCTGGGTTGATAGGACCAGATCTAGTTCATCAAGCCATGGATAAGGTGAAAGTGATTCAAGGAGGTTGAAGACGGCGCAAAGTCATAAGAAAACCTACACTGATGTTTGGAGAAGAAAGTTAGAATTTGAAGTTGATGATTGGGTGTATTTAAAGGTTTCACCCATGAAGGGCGTTATGAGATTTGGTAAGAAGGGGAAGCTTAGTCCCTGGTATATTGGACCTTATCGAATAGCCAATATGATTGGCAAAGTAGCTTATGAGTTGGAGCTACCACAAGAGTTAGCAGAGGTTCATCTAGTATTTCACGTCTCCATGTTGAAGAAGTGCATGGTCAATCCGTCATTGATCATACCAACTGAAGATATTGGGATCAAGGATAGCTTATCTTATGAGGAGATTCCTGTTAAGATTCTAGATCGCCAAGTTCGCAAGTTGAGGACTAAGGAAGCAACATCAATCACAGTCCTTTGGAGGAACCAATTGGTTGAGGAAGCTACTTGGGAAGCTAAGGAGGATATGAATAATAAATATCCACATCTCTTTGAATCCGTAGAAGTCCCAAATCAAGGTACTAATCCTTTTCTTGGCATTTTATTTATAAATTGGAATGTTGTGTTCGCTTTGCTTGTTGGGTGTTTGAAATGTATGACTGATATTACACCCTTAGCCTAGTAAGAGTAATCTCATTCGAGGATGAATGTTCCCAAGAGGGAGATATTGTAACATCTCACAAAATGAAATAACTAGAAAAGAGTTAAAAATTGGGGAAAGAATCATTTTGGAAAGTATATGAAAGTCTGGAAAAATGTGAAGTATGTTAGTTGAGTTTTTGGTCAGCTTCAAGCAGACATAACTCCTATCTCAGGATGATTTAGATGTATTTAAATATATGGTTGGAAATCTCTTGGAAAAACCTTTCCAGTGCTGCTGAATTTGCGCGATTCCGAGTTCGTATGAGTGAGTTATGCCCTTTAGAAGTTGTGCTGTTTGAATAAGGAAAGTCTAATCCGGATTTTGGAAGGGTAATTTAGTCTTTTCCTTACCTAATTATTCTAATTCATTTTTAGGAGTTAATTGGGGTAAAATCAGATTTTAGTCAGTTTAGAAAAGTTGAAGTTTTACGCTAGGGCTTGGAGAAAAGAGAAAAGAGGAGAAGGGAGAAGAGAAATCAAGATTCGTCAAGATCATCGAGTTTAGCTTGTGGATTTCGTCAAGGGGTGATCCCTACGAGGTATGTGAGATCACATAGCATTGGTTTAGTTCACCCACGGGCCAACCATGATTCAATTCAACGAATTTAAGTCTTTGAAAGTTTAGAAATTGAGTTCTTGATGAACATTGTTGAAAGTTTCATTTTAATTTTTGCGGGTTGTATTGTTGGAGTTTCTTGTGATTTGATTCATGTTTCTGGGTGTAATTTCGGTTTGAGTCTAGCATATATTGAGGGTAAAAATGATTCTAAGTGTTTGGGGAAGGAACCATTGAAGTTTAGAGGATTTAGAGATGAAATACGGAGATGAAAAGTTATCAAACAGCTGGGGATAGGGGTGGGGCGTTGCGCCAGCCAGCGCACCCCAAAAAGGTTTCTTAACTTTTAATCTTGGGGAAACGTGGCATCCAGCGCGCCCCAGAGCAGTTTCTAAATTTTGAGGGCTGGCTCCCCGCGCCTCTAAGAATGCCAGGGACGCCAGTTCTCCCCATTCGTCCCCCATCTTTTCGTACTTGTTCCTTAGCAATGTACCTATGTTTCTTAGTTGATTCCAACACTCTTGGGTACATCTAAACATCATGAAATCATCCATAAACATGAGATCATGAGCCATGAATCCCTAATCCAATTCAATAAAAGTTAGGATCAAAGTCAAGAGAAGTTAAGAGTCAAGTCTAGAAGTTAAGAAGCAAGTTAACAGAAGTTTATAAAGTTTTTCTAAAGTCTTTCACATTTGAGCAAGAAAGGGAACGCCGATTCCAAGAGAGCTTTTAATCTAAGTTTTGAGTAATTATCTCAAATCAAAGAAAGAAGTTTGTTCTAAAATCATATGAGCTAAGTATATTTTGGAAGTAGTATTGAGCACCAATATGGGGATGCTTGTTCATATTAACTCAAGTGTCCATAAACCATGTAGTCATTATGGGTAGTATAGGATCATACTTTTTACATCACTCCTTAAGATGCTTTTAGCATAGACTAGTGGATCCCCTTTAGTTAAGCGTTCTATATGACGGCAAAGTATAAGACAGTTTTGGTAGTGTGGGCAAGACATTGTATCACCACTTAGGCTCATAGTGGTGATTGGTTGTTAGAGAATCTCCTACAAAAACTATAATTACTTTATTCCATGAGTAAAGTTGAGTTTGTTATTGCATTTTATTTAACGAACTAAGTTGTTCTCTACTGTGTTAAAGGCTCTTTATACATTGCATGTGTTTTATTGCTTCATATAAGCTTTACTCTTCCTCTTCCTCTTATTCCTCCTCTTCTTCTTCTTCCTCTTCTTCTTCTTCCTCTTCCTCTTCTTCTTCTTCCTCTTCCTCTTCCTCTTCTTCTTCCTCTTCTTCTTCCTCTCCTTCCTCTTCTTCTTCCTCCTCATCTTCCTCTTCTTCTTCCTCTTCTTTCTCCTCTCCTTCCTCTTCTTCTTCCTCCTCATCTTCCTCTTCTTCTTCCACCTCTTCTTCTCCTTCTTCTCCTTCTCCTTGTCCTTCTCCTTCTTCTTCTCCTTCTTCTTATTCTTCTCCTCCTCCTTCTCCTTCTCCTTCTTATTCTTCTTTTTATTCTTCTTATTCTTCTTCCTCTTCTTCTTCTTCTTCTTCTTCTTCTTATTCTTCTCCTTCTCCTCCTTCTTCTTCTTCTTCTTCTTATTCTTCTTCTTCTTCTTCTTACTCTTCTTCCTCTTCTTCTTCTTCCTCTTCCTCCTCCTCCTCTTCCTCCTCTTCCTCTTCTTCTTCTTCTTTCTCCTCTTCCTCCTCCTCTTCTTCCATTTCTTCCTCCTCCTTCTCCTCTCCTCTTCCTCCTCCTATCCCCTTCTCCTCTTTTTCCTCCTCTTCCTCTTCCTCCTCTTCTTCCTCTCCTCTTCCTCCTCCTCTTCCTCCTCTTCTTCTTCCTCCTCTTATTCTTCTTCTTCTTCCTTCTCCTCCTTTTTTTGTTATTCTTCTTACTCCTTCTCTTCTTCCTCCTCTTCTTCCTCTCCTCTTCCTCCTCCTCTTCCTCCTCTTCTTCTTCCTCCTCTTATTCTTCTTCTTCTTCCTTCTCCTCCTTTTTTTGTTATTCTTCTTACTCCTTCTCTTCTTCCTCCTCTTCTTCCTCTCCTCTTCCTCCTCCTCTTCCTCCTCTTCTTCTTCCTCCTCTTATTCTTCTTCTTCTTCCTTCTCCTCCTTTTTTTGTTATTCTTCTTACTCCTTCTCTTCTTCCTCCTCTTCTTCCTCTCCTCTTCCTCCTCCTCTTCCTCCTCTTCTTCTTCCTCCTCTTATTCTTCTTCTTCTTCCTTCTCCTCCTTTTTTTGTTATTCTTCTTACTCCTTCTCTTCTTCCTCCTCTTCTTCCTCTCCTCTTCCTCCTCCTCTTCCTCCTCTTCTTCTTCCTCCTCTTATTCTTCTTCTTCTTCCTTCTCCTCCTTTTTTTGTTATTCTTCTTACTCCTTCTCTTCTTCCTCCTCTTCTTC
>JAJOOO010011736.1:0-36076 GCA_029582685.1 Solanum piurae | reverse complement strand
TAAAGAAGAAAGATGGTTCTCTCAGAATGTGCATTGACTATAGATAGTTGAACAAGGTCACAATCAAGAATAAGTATCCCATTCCCAGGATTGATGACTTGTTTGACCAACTTCAGGGTGCTAGTCATTTCTCAAAGATAGACCTCAGATCGGGTTATCAACATCTTAAAGTCAGAGATAGTGACATTCCGAAGACAGCCTTTAGAACTCGATATGGTCATTATGAATTTGTAGTCATGTCATTTGAGCTAACCAATGCTCCTGCAACTTTTATGGATTTGATGAACAGAGTGTTCAAGAAGTATTTGGACTTGTTCGTCATCATCTGTATTGATGATATCCTCATTTACTCTAGGAGTGAGGAAGAACATGCAAGTCACTTGAGAGTGGTTCTGCAAACTCTCAAAGATCACCAGTTATTTGCAAAATTTTACAAGTGTGAGTTTTGGTTACAAGCAGTTTCTTTCCTTGGGCATATTGTGTCTAGTGAAGGGATTCGAGTAGATTCCCAGAAAATAGAAGCGGTGAAACAATGGCCCAGACCTACCTCAGCTACAAATATCAGGAGTTTCTTGGGTTTAGCAGGTTATTATAGAAGGTTTGTGGAAGGATTCTCATCCATAGCCTCACTATTGACTAAGTTGACTCAGAAGATGGTCAAGTTTTAGTGGTCAGATGATTGTGAGAAAAGCTTTGCAGAATTAAAAACTAGGTTGACTACAGCTCCTGTCTTGACTCTACCAGAGGGTTCAGATGGTTATGTGATTTATTGTGATGCGTCCAGAGTCGGTCGGCCTAGGTTGTGTGTTGGTGCAGCGAGATAAGGTTATAGCATATGCTTTCAGGCAGCTTAAGGTGCATGAGAAGAATTACCCAACTCATGACCTTGAGCTAACAGCAGTGGTGTTAGCACTTAAGATTTGGAGACATTATTTATATGGTGTTCATGTAGATGTGTTCACAGACCATAAGAGCATTTAGTATGTGTTCACTAAGAAAGAGTCGAATCTTCACCAAAGAAGATGGCTAGAGTTCCTCAAGGATTATGATACGAGTGTGCATTACCATCCTGGTAAGGCAAATGTAGTAGTAGATGCTCTTAGTAGACTATCTATGGGTAGTGTAGCACATGTTGAAGAAGAGAAGAAAGAATTAGCAAAGGATGTTCACAGACTTGCTCGCTTAGGAGTTCGTCTTATGAGCATATCAGATGGTGGTGTAACAGTTCAGAATGGGGAAGAATCTTCTTTGGTAGTAGAAGTTAAGGAAAAGCAAGACAGTGATCCAATATTGCTAGAGCTAAAGGGTGCGGTCCAAAAGCAGACAATGGAGATATTCTCCCAAGGGGGAGATGGTGTGCTTCGCTATCAGGGTCGATTATGTGTTCTTGATGTGGGTGAGTTGAGACAGCATATCCTTGCAGAAGCCCATAATTCCAGATATTCTATTCATCTAGGTACCACTAAGATGTACCACGATCTGCAGGAAGTCTACTGGTGGAATGGTATGAAAAGAGATATAGCAGATTTTGTGGCTAAGTGCCCCAATTGCCAGTAAGTCAAGGTAGAACATCAGAGACCGAGAGGTATGACTCAAGAGATTGATATTCCTACTTGGAAGTGGGAAGTGATCAACATGGATTTCATCACAGGGTTACCTCGTACTCACAAACATATTGACTCCATTTGAGTGATTGTTGATAGAGTTACTAATTCTTCTCGTTTTTGGCGACTAAGACTACATTTTCAGTAGAGTATTATGCCAAGCTTTACATTAATGAGATTGTGAGGTTGCACGGGGTTCCTTTGTCTATTATCTAAGATACAGGTCCTCAGTTTACCTCTCATTTCTGGAAGTCATTTTAGAAAGGTCTTGGTACTCAGGTTAATCTTAGCACAACATTTCATCCGCAGACAAATGGGCAGGCAGAGCGTACCATTCATACCTTAGAGGACATGTTGAGAGCTTGTGTGATCAACTTCAAGGGTAGTTGGGATGACCACCTTCCTCTTATAGAGTTCGTCTACAATAATAGCTACCATTCCAGCATTCAAATGGCCCCTTATGAGGCATTGTATGGGTGTAGATGTAGATCTCTTGTTGGCTGGTTTGAAGTAGGTGAAGCAACATTGATAGGGCCAGATTCAGTCTGCTATGTTATGGAGAAAGTGCAACTCATCAGAGATAGACTTAAGACAGCCCAGAGTCACCAGAAGTCTTATGCAGATGTGAGAAGAAGGGAATTAGAGTTCCAAGTTGATGATTGGGTTTTTCTGAAAGTGTCACCTATGAAAGAGGTGATGAGATTTGGCAAGAAAGGGAAGCTCAGTCCCAGATATGTATGCCCTTACAAGATCTTGAAAAGGATTGGGAAAGTGGCTTACGAGTTAGAGTTGCCAGCAGATTTAGCAGCAGTGCATCCAGTCTTTCACATCTCACTTTTGAAGAAGTGTGTGGGTGATCCACCATCCGTGGTTCTATTAGAGAGCATGGCGGTGAAAGATAGCCTTTCTTATGAGGATGTACCAATAGAGATTCTTGATCGTCAGGTTAGAAGATTGAGAAACAGGGAAGTCACTTCAATCAAGGTTTTATGGAGGAGTCAGTCCGTAGAGGGAGCTACTTGGGAAGCAGAGGCAGCCATGAAGTTCAAGTATCCTCACCTCTTTCCTTCCGATCCTACTCCAGCTTGTGGTAATAAATCCTCTTCAGTTTTTCAGTCGTTCATGCATCAACTCAGTTTTAGAATCATGTTCCTTCAGTTGTACTTGCATTTTTCAGCATATTTGCATGTGCTTGGAACTCAGTTCAGTTAGAAATTCAGTCTCAGTGTTTAGTGGTAGGGATTGCAGCCCTCTCCCTCTATTTTCAGCTAGTTTAGTCTTCATTCAAGGATGAATGTTTCCAAGGGGGATTTGGATAGCTTTTAAGTCAAGGGTGTTTTTGTCTTTTCCCACTCTTCTTTTAATTCCTAAATTAAAAGAGTTTTAGTTAGTCATTTAAAATCCTAGAAACCTAACTAGAACTTACATAAGTCATTTAAAAGAGATTAGTGATCACGCCAGCATGCCTTTATACCTCTGGCAGGGTATATTGGGTCCTCTCGATGGGGCGTATACATCGGACTCCACATTCAGCTCATATGGTTTTATTATCGGTGATTAGTAGCTCCCACAAATCAGTCAGACTCCATTTGCATTGACCATCGTTTAGTATTCAGTTTCAGCATGTCATAGTTGGTCATTGCATACAGATCAGTCATGTTTAGTATTTTTTTTTGGCATTCTATCATATCCACATATATGTCATTGCTTTTTACTTGGTCAGTTATATATGTATTTCAGCGATATTCCATCCTTATGCTCGATATCTTTCAGTACTGATGCATATATTACGCTACATTTTCTTGTGATGTAGGTTCAGGCTCTCAGCATCCAGATTGCACTTAGATCATTTTTCGATCTTCAGCTCAGCAGACTAGTAGTGGTAAGTCCTCATCCTCTAAGGACCAGAGACATGATATTCTTACTACTTTCAGTCTTTAGTTTCAATTTTGCTAGATCTAGTTGGGGCGTGTCCCAACATTTCTAGTCAGTTTAGAGGCTTACTTTCAGACATAGTTAGTTTCAGCCTAGTATGAGTTAATATCTTTTGTATTAAACTCTCTCAGTTATAGTATATGGGTATTCCCCATCTTTTCTTTATTTATGATTTTAGTTTTTGTATCAGTTATTTTTATTCATGTTAATTATAGTATGCTCATATTATGCCAGTAGGGTTAGCCTGGGATCACTTGTGGTCCTAGGTCCCGTGTCCGCGTCTCGGGGGTAGCTCGGGGCGTGACAAGATCCCCATCCCAAATATATTTAATGACTGGTTTCTTTGTCCCGTCGTTATTGGGTGATATCGAAGGAAGCTTTTAGGACGGGTGGCGACCAAATTTTTCAGGTCTCAAATACTCATTTGGGACCAGATTTTGACTTTCAGGGACCATATTTCTCTTCCTTAGAGACCGTTTTTCTTGTAGTGATAGACATAATCAATTGACATGCTTCTATAAACAATCAACCCACATCATGAAACCACAATTTAGTAATATGGGGAATTCATGGGTTTTTTGGGTGATTTCATCATAAATCAACAATAAACCATCAATTCAATCATAATCCATCATAAATCAACCATTGAAAACGTTTTGAAAGAGAACCCATGACTTAGATTGAAACCCTAGGTTTTGGGGAAATTGAAAGCTTTGAAATCAAGTTTTGAAGGGACTCTATTGGTGGAAGCTACCCATAGATAAAAAGCCACCATACCTTATGAATATTCCTCACGAAATTGGGTGGAAAAGATGACTCTTTGAACCCTAGCCTTCAACTTCTTCTTCTTTTTCAATGGAGGTTTTAGTGAGAGAATATTTGAGAGAGAGTTGGTTTGATTTGGGAATTTGGTAGTTGTGATTTGATGACTTAGTTTAGGGACTTAAAACTCTTAAATAGCTAGTTTAAAATAACTTAAAACGACGTCACTTAAGAGTTTATTAAGATGGAAAACCTTAAACTACCCCTCAACTAATCCCCAAAACCAACTTCCAGGTGTGACCCACGACCCCCTTACCTACGGACCGTGGATGGACTCACGGCCCGTGCTGGTGAAGCATGGGTCGTGGACTGGAGCTTGAATTTGGAGGGCTTGACCTATGGATGTGAGCCACGTGGTGTGGACCCATCCACGAGGCGTGGGTCCTGCCCATGGCTACTGTCTTAGGCAGTTTTCAAAATGGCTCACCCACGCTTCCCCCCTCTATGGGGTGTGGGTTGACCCACGAGGCGTAGGTGCCCTTCGTGGGTCACTGCCTGGCAGCCCCTTCTAGGCCTTTTCCTCAAGGACCCATGGTTGGTCCTTGGGGTTTAGGCCTTGACGTTCTAACACGAGCACATGAATTTTAAGGTACGGGAAGGTCTTTCGAGGCTCTAATCCTAACGTCAAGTTCTAGCTTAGCTTATTAGTTCCGGAGTGTTACAGAAACGGAGGGAGTAATATTTAGACTGCGGCTAATGAAAACTATTTTGTTATGTAGTAAATTTAGGTATGAATCCCAATTATAAATGACATGGCATATATCTCTCTTAACAGGTGGTCTACCCATTCAAAGCCCTAATCAATGATAGTTGGGAATAGTGTTTTAAAAGGCGAGGGCGTGAGGCGAGACATTTTACTTAGTATAGGACGAGGCGTAAGCCTCGAGACGTGGGGTGTAAGCCTTATAGATCTTTAAATTTTTAATTTATATTATAGTATAATAATATAATAACACAAAATTATTAAAATAAATTAATAGTTTGAAATAATTACAAATATGATTGAATAAACTAATAGAAAATAAAATTTCTAACATGATTATACAAGTATAAATAATCTAATATCTTAACTTTCTACTAATAAAAGAATAATTATTTTTCAAAAATATTTTTTTATCATACTGTATGATTTACCCCCCTAAAAGAAAATAATTAATAGTTTTACTAGTATTATAATAAAAATATCACTCCATCGTGAATAAAATAAAATTACTTTCAAATAGCTAAATAAAGTATAATAATTTTGAGACATATGGCAAAACCATGAAGACCAATGATAAGTGAAAAAGTAAAATTCCGCGACATATTTATAAAAGAAATGTTACGTAAGTTATTATTACTTTCACAGTGTTACCAAATAGGAAAGATGCGATACTAAATCTTGTTATTTGAGTTATCTCAATCTTATGTATCTCTATAGATTAAAAAATATTATGTATCATTCAATTATTCAAGAATTATGAGGGTCAATAATGTTAACTAAAGATTTTAACACATAATTTGTGTAAGATCTGTTAGGCGAGCCTCGAGCGTTGGGCGTGCTTAGGGCGTACAGTCGGGCGCTTAGGGCGTAAGTCTTACAAAACTAAGCCCCACACTTGAGTCTCGAGGCATTTTGCTAAAATCCCGCCCTAGGGTGAGCCCCGAGGCGAGTCCCAACTGAGTTTTTTAAACACTGGTTGGGAAGTAATCAAATAAAATTTGATTAAACTATTTTTAGAAAAATACATAAATTACCACAAATGAATACTATATATTAAAGCAAAGAGATGATAAAAATAAAGAGAAAATTAATCACTTGTGCCTGAAAGTTGTTGTGTTTGCACGTGTAGATATATATTCCCACTTGTGCTACCAAATATGATTGGAATATATGGATCTACCTTAGCATCTTCCTTCACGATTCCCAGCATCTAATCTCAGATGCTTCTCTCAATTCCCTCATCCTACTCCTTTATATACAATATTTTGCATTGAGAAAAGAATTGTCACAAACTAAAGATGAATGCAATACTCGTTGAAGCTCTCGCATTCAATTACGCCAACATTGTTTGGACATGGGTTGCTGTTGTTACAGTTGCGGTTAGTTTCTGGAAGATCAAAGCATCTTCTTCAACGTTGCTCACACCGGAGCCAACGTTGGTAACAGTAGCTTCATCTTCATCGCAGCTACTATCAAAAGAGAGAACGCCAGCTAGTAATAATATGATGTTGTCCGATGATGCTTTTTCGGTCAAAGAGGAAGGAACAAAAGGGAAACTGACGGTGTATTTTAAGCAAGATGAGGATGGAGATGAATGTAACGCTGGCGATGATGATGATCAGGAAGGAGAAGAGGACCACGGCGTAGAGTGGTTTGAGAATTGGGAGAAATTGTTGAAATTGAGAAATGGGGAAATGGGATGGTATTGTTACCAGGATTTGAAGGTAATTAACGGCAGCATAGTTAGATTGTGGGACGAAGCACAAAAGCCTGTTATCTCAGTTAGTGCTTGGTAGATAAAAAAACGTAGCTAGTAAGGAAAGTAATAACGGTATGGAAATTCATCATAATGAAAAATTGTAAATATTATTGTAGCCTTTTTTCGATGTTTTGTAGTATTATAAAAACCTTAATCTGGACGATGAAAACACTGCATTTTTTGTCGATTTTTCAATACTTCTTAATCTTCATTTGATTTGGAAATATTATTGGTTGGTCTTTTTCGTATTGAGTTTGTTTTCTACATCTGTTAATGTTAATACGTGTTATGATTATAACGCTCTTTGAAAATGTCTCTACTAAAGCCTATAACGACATTAGATCCAATAGCTATAGTGATACTTTTAGAGGGATAAATGTATTATTTCCATTATTCAAGGTCATGAAGAAGTATTAGAATAGTGGTATTAACTCTTTTGTTACTCTTGTATATGCAAAATGCTCAAAAATATTGAAAGAGAAGTTGTGGCTCAGTCTAGAAAGCTCAAACAAGGTTATAAACAGTATTCGAGGGGACTTAAATGGCATCCTTTACTGAAGAGAAATTAGAGGGACTACCATATAGAAACTATTAAATGTTTTTAGAATAAGAATTTTCTTATATACCAAATACAAGAAAATAAATAGAAACTCCACTTATTTTCTAGCTAGATTATTTTTATTTTTTTCAAGAAAACATTTTTCTTGATATGGAACACACCCTCTATAAATGCATGGACGGGGCTACGATGATGTCAAAGTGTGCAGCTACAACAGTACTATCTTCATTGAACACCCTTAATGGAAACTCATAGTACAGTGGCAACACTATTCATGAAACTTACAAGTTTTAATTCCTCCTATGGGCATTTTATTTTTGTTATAATGGCCTGCTTAAACTATGTAAGATAATAAAAAGTGCATAACTTTAATGTGAAGTGCATAGTAGCACAGTGGCAAGTGGATGCATAGCTATGTAGAGCTGCAAGATCATATCCCTATAGAGTTAATTTATTTTTATAATTTACTATCCAAATTTAGATATTCTTTTTGAAATTTCTGACTACGTCATTATATAAATGTATGCCTAAATAAATACAATACAATGTCGTAATTAAGTTTTAAACATCGTTTTAAAATTGATTTTAAATATTTTTTCGACTTCAATCAAATATTGTCGTCCCCTACTTAGATTTTCTTTTCTTTTTTTAAAATAGTGCTATGTTGGTTATTTCAATATTAGTAATGATGGTATGGTAACAATATTTTTTAGAAAATATTAAAGAAATGGAGTAGCTAAATAAATCCAAGAGTAGATATGCGAATATCCAATAGAAGAAGCCTAATAGGATTGCGATGGCGGCGTAATTTAAGAATTGAGACACTATCACACTCTGGCTGTTCCATTGAATTGAACATGTGACTGTAGTCGACATATTGGTCTATTTCGTTCTGCCATTACACGTATTATATACTTACGTACACCAAACATTTTCAACCCCAAATACATTTTGTGGTACATATAATTAAGGAAAAAGGATCTGAAAAATATCTTAACTTTGGCTGAAATTGTTGTTATGATATCAAATTTTAAAGAGGACATATTACTCCCTTAGACTATTTAATATCGTATTTTAAATATATAAATTGACCAGATGTTCAAGTGCGTGAAAACACGACGCATAGGCGTGTAGGGCACGATACAATTTATTAATACAGTGATTAAATTATATCTATTTATTTTTACCTCTAATTCTAATTCATTTTACCCCCTTTCTCTTTCGTTGAAATACAAATTCGAAAGACCACCATAGAAGGGCCAGGTAAGCTTTGTATTAAACAAATTATTTTCTTTAATTTCATTTTTTTTTTCTTGGTCTTATTTGTTCTATTGTTATTTAGGGCTTCTAATTTCTTTTCTTTGATTTCTAAATTTTTTTGGTAGAATTATCCATGGAAGATGTAAAATTGAATTTGAATAGCATTTGTTTTGGTAAAGAGAGTTTTGGGAAAGAGACAGACTGACGATTGATTTCCTCTTTTTTAACTTTTCAAATATATTTATTAAAGGGAACGAAATAATTAATTTAATTAATTTAATGAATTAAAACGTGTGTGTGACACACTCAACTAACATAAATTGAGTATGGGCAAATATATATATTTAAAATACGGTATTAAATAGTCTAGGGGTAATAGATCCTCCTTAAAGTTTGGTATCGTAACAGCAATTTCGACCAAAATTGATGTATTTTTCAGATTTTTTTCCCTATAATTAATACCAATTTGGACCTTACCTTAGCATCTTCACTCACGATTCTCAGCATCTAATTTAGTGTCTCCTCAATCATCCCACGCGATCACCCTACTCCGACTCCTTTTATATATATAAGGGATACATGTATCATTACTCGCTAGATACATGCATTCGGCAGTTGTCCTTCGGATAAGGAGCGAATTTATGTATTAAAATTGGGTCACCGAAACCCATTGTCATCCGACTAAACTCGATATATTACTTGTATAATTATTAAAGAATATATTAAATAAAAACTTGTGGAACTCATTCTCAAAGTCACTGGATGGTTCACGTTTGACAGACAGATTTTAACACCAAGTTTCCGAGTTTGATCAGAGTCAGCCACAATTCACTTCAAATTTTTTTATTAACTAAAAATACACGTTTTTCAAAAAAAAATATGAAATTCTAAAGTTCTAAAGTCAAAAGACTTCAAAAGTTTCCTTCTCACCCACTTTTCAAGTTCAAAATATATTTTTTCTTCTCTTTTTAAATTTGTCTTTTATTTTCCACACAAAGAACTCCAGTAAGTTTCTAACTTCAAGTCAAGAATCTAGAAAAATATCATTGTCAAAGTTTAAGGTAAAAAAAAATTATTATATGATGTCTCTTTTTAATAAACAAGCTAACAAAATCAAAAAAAATTTATATATATCGCTTAGTTATTGTTATTATAAATTTTTTGATCTTATCTTTAAAGCAATGGTGCACCCGTTTTCTTGAAATCTCAAATTCGCCTCTGTTTGGATACATGTATCATTACTCGCCAGATACATGTATCCGGTGGTTTGAATATTCGAGATACATATTTTATTAATTTTGAATTTAATGTGTGTAACTGATTTCGTTAATTAGAGGAGTAATTGAGGCTTTATAAACAACTCTAACATATCTTGAGATTTGTTAGTGTATCAACTTTAACAAATCTTCCTAAAACAACGAAATCATAAAACCAAACTAATTCTCTAATTGTAACTTCATCTTCTTGGCATCAATTTGTTTTTTTCTCTTCCTTGCTATTGTGAGTTTTTTCAACATGTCCAATATCACCATATTACTTTCTATGCCAGATTTTGTTCTTTGAATACATGCATTATTACTCGCCAGATACATGTATCCGTCAGTTTAAATATTCGAGATACATATTTATAATATCAAATTAATTAAGGCTTAATATCTTAGATACATGAAAAGGAAGAGCCAATTTGAATAATCGAGATACATGTTTACAATACCAAATTAATTGAGGCTTAATATCTTAAATACACGAAAAGGAAGAACTCTACACTAGATACATGATAATAATGTAACAGTAGTAACAAACCTCTACATATAATAATGTTGATTATCAAGATTCAGTTTTAATATATAGTTGAAGATAAAAACGTGATTTAAGAGGATGAAGGAAGTGAGATATGGTGGAGATAAGTGGTGGAGGACGTGGGGGTGGGGTGATGAGAGTTACGGTTGGGTAAGGTGATTGGCAGAGGGATATGGCTGGAGAGAGATAGAGAGAGAATTCAAATTGTTAATGTGATTGGCAGGGGGGGATATGGCTCTCTCGAGAAAAAATAAATTAAATTGTTAATTGAGTATTAATTTAGGTGTTTAAATATAAAGATAATTAATTAATCCTATTTTTAAGGAATTTGTATATTTGATTGTATCTTTTAAAAATATATGGTATAAAATATTAAAAGTGGTAATATATGTAATTGTTTGAAACTAGATGTAAGATTAATATATATAGTAATGATGTATGTCTAGTTAAAATTAGGAAACATGAATGTACGTAGTATTGGTACTTTATCCTGTTGAAGCTCTTGTTTTCGATTACTTAAACTTCAGATTCTTTACTGTCGTCAATAGTGTTTGGACATGGGCTAATGAAAAATGTAACGACCTCGCAATGTGAAAGATTTTTACATATGACACACTGTTAGTACATAATAAAGTCGTGGTGGTAGTTGATAGATTTATAAACAAATCAGTGGTAGAAGTTCTCTTTTTTCATCTTCAATTTGATTTCGGAAAACATTGGTTAGTCTTTCCGAGTTTTGTTCTTTGATTCAGTCGCTATAATTATAAATTAATACACGCGCTATGACAACAACTATACACCTTTCAAGAAATGGTTAAATAATGTAGTAAAATTGAATCCAATAGTATATATGTGAATATCCATCTGAAGCAACCAAATTATATATTCAAACATTCTCAACATTAATTAACTCACGATGCAACTGTCGTTTGATACAGTGATCTTTCCTATAAAGAGTATACCTTATTTATATATGCATGACATTTTTTACTCAAAATTCACCAACTAAACAGTGTTATGTACAAGATTATATCCGCCGTGACACAACTTGATTAGGTACAAAGTTTTAACAAAGATTTTCAATTCTATCCACTACTAAAAATCTGTCAAAAAACAACGGATAGAAAAGCGATGTCAATTGCCACACTGTCCGTCGTTTTTTAATTAAAAAATATATTTTTAAAACTATTTTACAAAAAACGACGGACAACATCTCTTAGTCCGTTGCTTTTTCTGTGGATTTTTGCGCCAAATATATATATAACTAATAATTAATTATTTAATTTATGTAGAGACGCTATCCGTCGCTTTTTATTAAAAATAATTATTTATAAATTAAAAAAATCACGCCGTCCGTCGCTTTTTATTAATTTAAATTGATTAATTATTTTATAAGAAAGCGACGGACGGCATCACTTAGTCCGTCGCTTTTTGGTCAAAATACTGGTCAAATACTTAACAAAAGCGACGGACAATGTCTCTTAGTCCGTCGCTTTTTGGTTAAAATGTTGGTCAAATATTTTTTAAAAAGCGACGGACAAAGAGATGTTGTCCGTCGCTTTTCTTAAAATATCTGAAGACCAGACGCGAAAATTCCCCATTTTTCCATCTTTGTTCCTTCCCTCCTCTCTTCCTTCTCTCTTCCTTCTCTCTAAGACCAGACGCCGACGCTGCCGACGGAGAACCCCACTGCGCTGCTGCCGACCCCAACCCCACTCCATTGTCTCTACATTGCCTCCTTCTCCTTTAATTTAAGGTTAGGGCTTCATGAAATTATTTTTTAATTTTTTCAATTTGAGTTAGATTTGATTTTGTTAATTAGTTTATTGTTTGTTTGAATGATTGATTGTTAGTTAGTGAATGATTTAGGGTTTTTTAATTTTAGTACTAGTTTGATTGATTGTTAGTTAGTTAGTGAGTGAATATTTAGGGTTTTTTTATTTTAGTACTTGTGAATTGGGATTTTTCTTAATTTTATTGATTGTTAGTTAATGAAGTGTTAATTTGAAGTTAGATGAATTGAAATTAGATGAATTGAAGTTAGATTTAGAACTTGAACTTGAAATTTGAATATAACTAATTAATTCTTGAGTTAGAAGTTTATGTATAACGACTAATTTTAGAAATTGGATATATGATGAATTTAATTAGAACTTGAAGTAGTTGAACTTAATTTTAGAGATTATATGAACTTGAATTTAGAACTTGAAGTTGAACTTAGAATTTGAATATACTAATTCTTGGATTATAAGTTTATATATAACTAAGTTTAGAAATTAGATATGAACTTGAATTTAGAACTTGAATATAACTAGCTAATTTTTGGATTTGAAGTTTATGTATAACTAATTTTAAAACTTTGAATATGAACTTGAATTTAGAACTTGAATATATAACTAATTGTTGATGACCTTAATTAATTAGAACTTAATAATTAAACTTTGAAGTACTTATTAAAATCTTATTGACCTTAATATATTTGAACTTAATTATAACTTTCAACTTAATTTATAATAAGTTGAACTTAATTAGATTTCAGTTTGAACTTGATTATAAATTTCAGTTTTTATTTATGGGAAAAATAAATGAGGCGCACTCCCATTGAACCGGAGGTTTTCAAGAGGACTCATATAAAGAAGAAAGAAAATGAGTTGGATCCGGATGTGTGGGTGGAGGAAAGGGCCGAACGAATTTTTGTAAGTTATTTAATATGAATAATATATATTAATAGTGAATATATCTATAATATGTATATATATTGATGTCAAATTTTATATTTAATATGCAGAATGAGTTTCATCAGTACGTCACTGAGAATCTAGATAGTTCGGTCCAAATGACACATAAACTGTCCACCCAAATTTGGACAGAAAAAATGGTATGGGGGACACACAAGGGTAGAGTCTATGATTGAGGCTCTCGAAATGATGTAAGACGACTTCAGTCAGGCTTACAAGGTATGGATCGTCACGTCAGGCCGATGCACTTTACGGTGTTCAGATTGCTGCTATGTCGGCTCAAATAGCACAACTTACATCGGCACTGACAGAGTCGGAGCGGAGAAGAGTAGCTGAACAACAAAGCATGAGTGCGACCGTTCAGCAAATCAAAGAACAAGTGTTGAACCTCGCTCGTCAACCTACTACATTTTCTCCTGTCGAGGACACCGACGACGACAGTGACGAGGATGATGATTTTTTAGATCGCACTCCCTAGTTTAGGTCTCTTTTATGAACTTTATAAACTTTTTGAAATTTTGAAACGAATTTTGAAAGACTCTATAAGTCTTTAAATTGTGATTTAGATACTTTTGAATGTTAATTTAAGTTTGTTGTTTTATGTTTTGTGTAGCTTCTTTATAATGGTGTGTGTTTGATTAGGCTAAATTGAATTGAATTGAATACATTTGCAGGTGGCAGCAGAAACTAGAAACTGGCAGTTTCTGCTGTCAAAAAAACTGCAGAAAAAGCGACGAATAAAGTGGTTTTGTCCGTCGCTTTTCTGGATTTTTTTTTTTTAAAACCCAGGAAAGCAACAGACAAGGTCCTCCGTCGCTTTTCTGGGATTTTCAAAATTTAAATTTTCAGAAAAGCGACGGACTGCGTTTGGGGGGAGTTCGCAAAACAAATATGCATCGGATATTGGGGGGAGGGGGTTTCGCAAAACAAATATGCATCGGAGATTGTGCCGAGCTCGGGGATTGAAATTTTGCTATGTGGGGCGGGTTGAGTTCTTCACAGGTTAAGATTGGAACCGCTTCACCATATTGCCATCTCTAATGTCAATTACCTTGACTTGCTTAATCTAACCCAATTAACCATAATTCATTGGATTAATTACACCGTACTAACTATTACCTTATTAATCTTTTATGAAGGGAAATTCCCCTTTTGATATCTTTGCTTTTTAGCCATTTTTTCCTCTAATAGATGGTTACAAAATCCTCAATAGTAATAAAAAGCCCGGGTCATATTTGCCCTTATACTCCTAGAAAGGGGTGTCATACCTTTTTAATAAGGAAAAGACTCAAATATGCCATCGAACTTTTAGAAAAGGTCCATTTTATATTATCCGTTAAAAGTTTGGTTCATCTATATACCAGGGTTGTTAAAAGAAAGGCTCATCTATGTCCTTTTTTTAACTCCGATTTTGCAAAATCATTTTTTACACTTCAAATAAGGTTTAACACTTTTCAATTAACCAACATGGGTTGTGGTGCACTGGTGGGAGTGCTTCATCCTTAACCAGAGATCTCGGGTTCGAGCCCTGGGTATGGAAAAAATCCTGTTGGGAGCGCCACCCCCGAGTAGGCCCTGCAGAGCGCGATCCGGATTTAGTCGGAGCTCCAATGTGGGCTTTGCTTCTTTTTCTTTAAGAACATCAAGAACACACGAAGAACATAAACAACTCCCAAATTTTCAACATCTTCAATTTTTCATGAAATCGCCTCAAATTAAGTTGTTGCCTATTATGTCTTTCACTTGGCCTCCATCTTTCGTGTTCCAATCCTTAAAAACATGATAACTAAATGTTATCATGTTTAAATGTTAAGAACTTAAAGATTATTAAATTATAATTAAATATTTTAAGTTTGATAAAAATAAAATGGAACTACGTGGATTACATATATAAATTATAGTAATACAAATAATTATTTAAAAAAATATAGTAATCGTTTTTTAAAAGAAAAAAAATCAACATAAATTAATCTTAAATAAATAAATGAAACATCTCTATGTTTCATAATGTGTTAACTCATGTACTCTTTTCTACAATAAATAATGAACATGATACAATCAAAAGATTTTAAATAAATTTATAAAGGCTTCATATATAGTCTGTTTCAACAACACATATTTATAAAGTTACTTTGCACTTTAATCAAAAAGTAATTACAATAAATTTTATCAATTTTTAATAAACAAGCATCATGAACAAAAATTAAAGTTAAGGAAATAATTTGGATAATTAATTGAAGGGTGAGAGATGCTTGGATTTTTTTATGGAGCACAATTTTTTTTTGAAAAATAAAAGTGTCTTTAAAAGAGTCGGAAGGAGAATGAGACTTTGTCACAGATTTGATTCATTCAGACCCATTAAGAGTTTTTTTGGTAAAAAAATGTAAACGCTCTTAATGGTCTAATGTCTGAACTATTCAGATTCATACCTCCATTAAGTGCAAATAAATAAGGTCTTATTCTAATTTTGGAATTGGGTTTGTTGGGTTGGATATATGAGTTAGGTAAAGAATTATATTGAGAGAAAATTTTAATAGAAATAAAAATATATCCAAGTAGGTGCCATGTCATACAATATGGGTGGAACATGAGAGTTAACATCGCAAGCTCAAATATGTGTTTAAAGTTAAATGATAAAAATAAATATATAAAAAAAATTATGACGAAGAATAAATATAATCATTTTTTTAAGAATATAAAAATAAATATGATCATTTTCCGTAAAATGACTTGTTGACATTTTTGGCCTGGAAATGAAATTGGTGGCATTAGGCAGATGCAATACTTTTTCATGTAAAGGAACATTTATGGGAGGGAAAGAGGGGCCATTTCAGGCACTGTTGCACATGTCCTGCCCAATCTTTTTGGAAATAAAGTGAAAATGGAAAGACTTTTCATTTGTGATTTCATATTCAATATACATAAAATGGACCATCACATTTTGTACCATTTCTTTCATTTTCTAACATTTGCTTTCACATTCTCATCCCATAGGACTGCATGCAACTATAGTTGGGAAATAAATACTCTAGCTAACAAAGATAATATTCACCAAAACTAATAAGAATAAGAGAGTAACAATTAGGACATCGGGTAAATGTGAAAATATAATATTTGAGATATGCTATATAAAACACTATACGAGAAATGTCACATTTGATAGTTCAAAGGATTACGAATCCAATTACAATAACTTACTCATGATTTAGCTATAAGTTTTGAGTATACATTTATGAATATTTATGTGTTTTATGTATAACTATTGTGATGAGCTAATAGATATGATTCTATTGATTTCAAGCAAAAAACAACAGGAAATGACTCAACTTGGAATTAGGCAAAGTAAAGTATCACGGATCAAGATCCAGCTAAAGAAAGTGCAGAATTAGAGTCAGCGGAGAAGGGGTGTTTGCCTCGCGATTGCCCCCACGCCTCACCTTTCGAGAAACCAAAATTTTATACGATGAACTTGTGACACACGAACAAGGAAATAGGAGTTCCTCTTCCCCGTGTCAGGTCTGCAAATCACCTATCTGACAAACCTGGGTACCTGGTCCGAGTTCAACTCATGTGTTTTTACACTACACGTACAAATTCAACTATATCGGTAAACATGTACCCTTCGGTATAGATATGCCATGGATATTACCAAGGGTCTATGATGTGAAGAAATATTTATACAATCTTGCTAAGTTTAACAAAATATAAATAGCTTAAATACCAGAAGCTTATCATTACAAATTTATACAAATTGTATGTGTTTATGTTAAAAACTAAGTTTTTATAGATTTTTGCAACTTGTCGCCCATGTGATCAATTGACACCTGGCAGCCATGTCAAATATTGCACCTTGCGAGTTGTGGGGTTAAAAATAGTCAAAATCTAACTAAATATTGTTCGTCTTAAAATATAAAATAATAAATAAACTTAACACTTGGACCCTACGTGATAAATAATTGATGTCCTATTTTCTTCCCAATTGGCAGGTACATCTAAGAGATAATAGACAAGTGCCAACCTGCCACTGCTGGACAGATAAACGAGAGAACAGTAATTTACTGCTTTCCTGGTACCCTTTGTTTTTTTTTTCCGATATTCACATTAGAGTTCGACTATTCTACATTCACATCAGATGAAGCAATTACCCTTTACCATAGGTTTTTTTCATACCACAGCTAGAATCTGAAACTTCGGAAAAGGTAGTTTCAGCCATGGGTCACACTTCACACTTTGAGAGGGGGTGAATTCACTATTTACTCATTTTATGACATTATCTGTCAAGGTCCCAACTATGTGATACCTAAAACGTAAATGTGTTCCCATAATTGTCTAATTAAGAGTGGAATCTCACGTGATAATTTCATGAAAGTTGCCCACTTTTAATAAATATCTTTAAAGACGTGTAGGACTAAAATGAGGATGGGAAACAAGGCAAGCTAACATTTTCCTCCAAAATTTGAAGGCATATAAATGCATGCTCATCAATTCACCAACCCCTAAAATTAAAGAAATCACAGCTAATCCTTGCCCCCTCTCTGCTTTCTGTCCCCTCACAATACAATACCAACAGCCTATAACACATACATTCACTAAATCCATCACAAGAAAATCAAATCCTTCTAAGTAATTAAGCTAAGAAAATGATGAAAACTCTACTTGTTCCTCTTTTTCTCCTCCATCTAATTTCATCAATAACCACATCTTCTTCTTCTTCTGTTAGTGACATTGTCCGCTCATCTTGCGTGCACGCCAGCTATCCGACAATTTGCATCAGAACACTCTCTTCCTACTCTGGCTCTGCTATTAACACCCCACAGGATTTAGCTGAAGCCGCGGTGAAAATCACCCTTTCCCGAGCACACAAAGCGTCTGGGTTCCTGTCTCAGTTGAAAGTGGAAAGCAAAAGAGAGAAGGGGGCATTGAGTGATTGTATCGAACAGATGGGTGACTCGATGGAGGAGCTGAGCAAGAGTTTGTCAGAACTCAAACATCTACGCAGGGGAAATGCATTTAAGTGGCAAATGAGCAATTTGGAGACGTGGGTCAGTGCTGCTTTGACTAATGAAGATACATGTCTTGATGGATTCAAGGAAATTGATGGCAAAATCAGGTCTGATGTGAAACGAAAGATTACAAATGTTGCTAGACTTACTAGTAATGCACTTTACCTTATCAATCGACTTGATGATTCTCGAAACAAAATTCCTCATCCTTGATCATTAATTCGGCTAATTAACATTACCAGGAGCCCTTCCAGGGCATTTGCTTCTTCTTTTTCTTTTTCTTTTTCTTTTTCTTTTTCTGTGTTAACTATGTACTATTTTATAAGTTAAACCAGTGTTATTAATGCTGCAATCCTAAGGTAATAATTGTCTAAATTCCAGTTTCGCCTTGTTCTTATTTGATTTTACGAGACAAACTTATCTCATTCTTTCCCCGGGCTTATCATCCATAGCTCCAATAATACTGTTTGTTTGACATTTTTAGCTGCCAAGTATAAACTATAATAGTTTCAGGGATAAAATGCAAAATTACTTGGTTGGAAGTATTAGGTAGTATTAACATAAGTGTGAAATAATTAATCTTGAAATAACTTATTCCTATTAAACGAATTGGATTTCGTCCCAATTTTCGACATGTTCTAAGATGGGATGGACAGGTTTGATGAGGAAAATTAGGGGTCATTTTATGGATATAGCACAGATACGGTGTCGGTGTAAATAATTTAAATGTTTATACAATTATACCAGAAAATTAGACGAAGAAGTTAGAAAATAGAGCCTAAAAATGTCAGATTAGTTCATATTCCACCACACGTAAAAAAACTTAAATTCGTCAAATAATACAGGAGTACCTACTTCCTTTCTCTTAATTTACGTGCACTTTTAGATAGCGTTTGGCCGAAGACCGAAGTTCTCAAATATTCTTAGCAATTCATATTTGGGTCAAGTTTTTGGTGAAATTTCACCATTTATTTGGCCTCAAATTTTTCCAAATAAATTTGACTATTTTAAAAAATATGATTTATACTCAAAAGTTCTAAAAATTATTAAAAATACTCATAAATTTATATTATCATTTTATAATGAATATGTTCCGTTAAAAAATAACCTTATAATATAATTAATGACAATCAACAATAACAACATAACAATATAGGCAAGACAATACATTAATCACATATTCAAACTTGTCACTGATTCAATTATACTTATAACTCATTAAACACAAATTGTTCATTTCTCTCAATTTATCACTCAAATTAGAACTCAAACTTTTCCGAAGGAGGTAATAACAAATATTATTTGGAATTAATAAATAATGAGAATTTTTATAAAATATAAAGTTTGGAGTAATTTTAATTTTTTTTAAAATTCCCAAATACTAGTTTTTTTTAAAATTCTCAAATACTAGTTTTTTCTAGTATTTGAAAACTTGGAATACTTGACAAATATATTTGTCAAGTTATATGACCAAACACCACTTCCCAAGTATTCTTGGGGCCAAAAAATAAATTTGAAGAAAATTTGAAGTTAAATTAGTCTAAATCAATATTATATTATAAAAATTACATATTCTAAAATTATATAAAAATTACTATAAAATTGCATTTTTCTTGTGTTAAAACGATTAAAAACACTATTTTATAATGTTGATCAAAACTTATCAAATTTAATTATCAAAATATAAAAAGTGTAATATAAATTTATACAAATAGAGTATAACTCTGTCTTGTCCAAAATAATTGATGTTTTAGATTTAGGCACACCTATTAAAGGAATTAATAATAGGAGTATTGATATATAGGTGAAAGAATGTACCATATAAGGTTGGTGCGAGTAATGATAAAGTGGCTATATAGTACTCCATATTTTATGATTGTCAATTGTGAAATAAATGTTAAAGTTGTTGGCAGCTTAATAAAAATATTTTTCAATTAGCGTTATTGTGGTCAGTCTCGGTCACTCAATATAGCGATGAAAAAATATTTTTTTAATCAAAATATTAAAGTAGTAGTAATAAATTTGATTAATAAATAAATGTGATAAAAAATAACAAATTTGGTGAATATAAATGATAAAGTAAGAATTGATTTAAAGTAATTATAAATTTTATGTTGGTGAGAATAATAAATTTAAAAAAGTAATGATATGATTATAAATTTTATTTACATATGAAATAAATGGTTAATAGATATAAATGTGGAGTTGTTTTACTAAAATATAAATTTGTGGATCAATTTTTATATTTCAAAAATCTCAAATCATGATTTTTGGAGAATATGAGATTTTATCTCATCAGAGGCGAACCCAAGATTTGAAGATAAGGGGGCACTACTAAGAGTGACTCAAGGGTAAGGCTAGGAATGACACAAGGGTAACATTAACATTTTTTGGAGAAGTCATCATAGCATTTTTTGAAGCATGTTTTAAAACAACATTATTCATATCCGGAAGCATTTTTCCAAGCCAATCCAAAAAACCTAAAATTAAAAAGACCTTTATTTTTTGAAGACTCACTTTCATCATGACATCGAAAAAACAATCCAAATTCCAAGAGGAACCTTGCCACTTTAGTAGAAGCCTATAAACAGATTCGATGCTCACTTCTTGTTTTCTTAGATTGCTTGTTAAAAGCAACTTGAATGGATTGAGATTGATTCTCAAAATCTAGCATCTTGTTGAAACACCTATTGTGGACTCTATTTACTTCACCAACATGTAAATTGAATCATTCCAAACTATGATTCCAAGTCTTAAAACCAGTTTTCGTGAAAAAATCACCTGTATTTCTCTTTACATAGTCTATCCATCTCAAATCACAAGAAACAACAACAAATTCTTACAAAAATAAAACGCTTAAAAAGAAGAACTTACCAATTTATGCAGAGATAATGGGAGTTGGACTTTAATTATGTAGTGAAGAATACTTGTAAGTTCTAGATTTTCTAGCAGTCTTATATTTTGTTTAGAATTGTGTGTGGTAGATTTTCTAGCAGTCTTATATTTTGTATAGAATTGTGCTAGGGCTTTTATTTGTTTTTAGTTAAGAAAAGGGGTGGGGCCAGATGAGGTGACAAAAACGAGTTTTAATAAAAGCAATTTTTAAAAAGGTTTAACTCTAAAGGAAAAAAACTGATTTTAAAGTTAAAAAAATGTTAACTTCCACGGGGATCGATCTCGCGCGGCCGCACTGCGAGTGGGAGACTTCGACCAATTCACCCAGGCGACTTCTAGTTATAAGGGTGCACAATTAAATATATAATTGTTTTATCAATTATCTATACATGTATATATACAAAAAAAATTAAAAGTTACCGGGTGCACGTACACCCTCATGGGTTCATGTGGGTCCGCCCCTGCATCTCATGATATGCAATCATGAGATGAAATCAACGTGAATTATATATCCAAACGTTAATCTCAGCTCACGATTTTTACATCGTGATATAATATTTCATGACCAAATGCTTACTTAATGTCCTGACATGTGAACTGGGTTGGAGTTGTTTCATTTACCACAAAAAATAAAGACACAAGACTGTACAAAATATCATATTGTTAGGGGTCATTTGGTAGAGTGTATTAGGAAAAATAATACATACATTAGGTGTATGTATTAGTAATACCTTGTTTGGTGCACTTTTTTATGTTATGTATAACTAATGCTTGCATTAGTTATACACTATATTGTGTATTAAATTGTGTATTACTAATATCAAGAAATTCTAGGTATTAGTAATACATAGCATTTTAACACTTGCATTAGATTATATAATTACAAAAGTACCCTCAAAGACTTTTAAAAACACATTTTCCATAGTACTTGTTTTAGAAACCTTTCATCTTCTCTGTACTTTGTCAATGGAAATTCAAGAGTAGGTTTCTTCTTCCTTTAGCTCAATCAAACATTGTTTGGTCATCTTCACAAGGTTAGTACTCTTATCTTTCATTAAAATCTATATTTTTCAACATCTCTTTCACAATTTAAATATAATTCTTTCTCTATCAAAATCAACGATTTAGAGTTTGCCAACCATTTTGAAATGCAATCAAAGTGTTTTGTTAATTTTAATTTAGCAAATAGTTGTGAAAAAGTCAGTCGTCCAAAATTAATAGATTTGGTGATGAAATTTAGGTTTAGCTTGTTTTTTTAATATGCTTTGAGCTCATCTATTTCACTCTTTATATGGTCGAAAATTAGGAATTTATGCACCTAGATACTTATTTAAAAGTTTTATATGTATTCATTCTTATTTTTATGGCAAATATAAGTGTTATTATGGATCTTCAACCATTATCAGGTATTGAATATATTATCCTTGTGGAGATATTGTTTCAGCAAGTTCTTGTTCTCCTTATTTGTCTTTTCATGGCTAGTCATGGTTATTCTCTAAGAAGACGATGTCGAAACAGACGTGAGGTTAGGTATCGTATGAGTGTTCGAGTTTTGAAAATTATTTCTCACTTACACTATATCATAAATGATAATGGCACTACAAGAAATTTGATTATTAGGGACAAATAATTTCGTCATTTATAAGTCATATTTCGTCACTAATAATCTTGTGTGACGAAAAATAATTCGTCAATCAGTCGTCACTAAATGTGTGTCACTAAAAGTATACAAAGACGATTTAGTGTTTTGTCACTAAAAGTATTATATCAACTACAAAAAGAAGAATCCTCCCCAAATGCATAAACATTTGTGACAAATTTATTTATCGTAAAATGTATAATCTTTTTATAGTTAATAGTATGCTTTGTCACTAAAAAGAATATTACTATCGACAAAATTTTATCGTCGCTGATTATTTTAGTTCAATCAGTGACGACATCAATTGTCTCTAAAGTTATATGTATTTCGTAGTTGAATAAAATATAATTTCGTCACTAATGACTATTTTTTATATACAAAAAAATATTTTGTCATTAAATGTATTAATTAGGGACAAATTTATTATTATAAAAAGGTTGATAATTTTGTTGTTAAATCTATCATGTTGTCGCTAAAAGTATTTCTTTTACTGACAACATGTATTGTCACTATAAATTATCATGATTAGTGACAATTACAATTGTCACAAAATAAAAAATTAATTTGTATCAAATTAAAAAGGCTACTAGGACAATATATTTTTTTGTCACTAAATATAATCAACTTGTGATGAACTAATTTATGAAGAAATATTTTGTCACTAATTACTAACAGTTGATGATATTTAATTACTTTATATTGATATTAATTATTAAATTAGAGTTGCATAAATTAAAAATAAAATAATAAAATATGCTAGATAATAATAAAATTAACACATGATAATATAATTAAAAACAACTAAAATTATACCAAGATAATATCTCATTACAAACTCCTTAACTAAAAGAAAAAATATGTCCAATAAGAAGAAAAAAAAAAACTGAAATATACTAAATATTACATCTAAACTAAGACATATACGTAAAAGTTCCTTCCAAAGTGTCAATAATGTGATGACGCATTGCTTGCAATCAATCTTGATTCAATTCTCATCTTTTATACCTGTGAAAAGAAGAACAAAAATAAAATTAAAATTTAATTTGAAGTGTTCATACTAGGGCCAATAGTAAAATCTGTTTTATAAGACTTATTGAAAAGATATCCTTGGTATTACAATTCCATTTAAATTTCATTATTTCTTATATATATATATATATATCATTGCAAGTTTAACAAGTGAAAGTTTATGGAGTATATCATCACACACTACTCTACATGGCAACATAAACTCCATCAATATATTCATGAAAACTACTGACTATTAAAATATAATGTAATCTATGTAGGAATTCTCACATTAGAATCAAACACGATTTGAATTAACATCAAAGCATCAAAATTGTCCAACTATAAATATCAATAAATTAACTTAAAATTCAAAATAACAAAAGAAGCAAAAACATATGAATGATATTAAAGGAGAAAATATAGAATTGAACCTCAATAAAACTCAAATTTTATATCTGAACTTGAGCGGATAAGAAAAGCTTCAAATAGAGTTTTGTACAAGAAGCTATAATTGAGTAATCTGATAGCAAAACAATGACACAGTGGTGGACTTTATTGGAGCTTGAACGAAGACCTTAAATATGAATTTTTGTGAAGATTAATTCACAAAAAGCATATCATAATTTGGAATCACGAACTTGAAATCGCGAAAACAAACTTCAAGTTCCACCGCAAAGCACAAGTGATTTTTTTTGGTACGTGAGTTTTGTGTGTGTGTTGCTGTGTGTCAGGGTATATAATTGCAAGTGGTTATCTTGTTTTTGTTTGTGAGTGGAGTTTGAGGGTTAAATGGATGTGCAGGTGTTGTCGTGTGTATGTAGTGGGTGTGTTAGATGTGAGGTGAGAGTGGGAGTGTTGTGGGGGTAAAGGGGAGTGAATTTATATATATATATATATATATAATTATAATGCTTTAACTTTAAATGTTAAAACACATGATTATAATTATGCACCTGGATCTGAATTGCTATGTTTATCTTATAGAATATATTTTAAATTGCTATCAACGTTAAATCCAATATGTAAGTTATATGATACATCTGATCAAACTATTTTAGTAGAAACTAATTTTCCTAAATCTAAGGTCACTACTAGACGACCTATAAGATGGGAAGAAATTAATTTTTCTACTACTTGAACTTTGGATTCAATTATATCTTCGGATCAAATGGCTAGTGCTGTCACTAATTCGGAGTATTCTCACATTACGCAAAATCCTGATGGTAGGATTTCTATTCAGTTTGATGATAGGAGCTTTCCTTATAATAGACATTCATTTTCTAATAGAAGAATTCCTGTTATTCATCATATTTCCCCTATTGATCGTGTGTATGGTCCGGCTCGTAATCATGTTGCTTCTTTGCATATCATACCTTCTATTATATCTGCGGATCAAAGTAATAAACTTGTTAATAAAATAAAAATTGATCCTCGTTTGAATATTGTTCAAGCTAATGATAATTCTTCTGATATCTCTGATAAGAATATTCCTTCGGTATCCTAAATGGATTTTAATCCAAATAATACTTGATGATAAATGTACACCATTTAGATTTTAGCTCAGGTTCCCTGGAAAGAAAGTACATTCAGAATGAATTTTTGATTGATAAATGGAACCGGTCTAAAACATGGTTTTTTGACACTTATAGTACCAATGATTTAAATAATATTTCTCAAGAATTTTATGAGACTTGTGCACTTCATAATCAAATTATGTTTTTTGTGACATGATTTATAACCACTCATTTACCTTTATTCATCAACGTTCTTGAACGATCTTATAATGATGGATCTGGTAATATTATTAAGGCGGTATATCCTCCTCATTCATCTTTCATTTTACCAAATAATACTGGTATAACCTTTACTGCTTTTCAAAAATTTATTGCAGAAGATGTTGCAGCAGTCAACATCAATGAAATTAATAATTTAATTTCTCAAAATAACTATTTGGGACTTTATGTTAAAGTTTTAGGCGAAAATATTGATTCTCTTGATAAAAAAACTTGATGAATTAACCACTTTGATAATTCAAATAAAGAATGATATTAAAACTTTTGATAAAGCTTCTACCTCTAAAATAAATGTAGAAACCAATACTATTTCTACTCATGTACAACTGCCCCCTAAAATTAAGGATTTTAAATTTAAGACGTTATATGATATAGAGGAACTTCTTGATAAAAAGTTTGCAGATTTTAGCGCAAAATCAATGAATTTGTCAGAAAATTTTGCAGATGAAATGGAAAACACTTTTGATTTTAAAAATCATGTTTCCTTGGAATTTAATAAACTTCGTGGCTATCCCAAGAAGAATAGTGGTAATACTAAGTTCGCTCAAAAACCTAGAATGCAATCCTAATATTATTCCAGACCAACTCCTCAAGATGTGCTTATAGAGGAACGAGACTGGAATCAGACCAATACCTCTTATAGTGGGTCTGAAATTTATGAATGGAATCTTGATGGTTTGACTGATAAACAATTAACTATTCTTGTGCATAGAATGCTTATGTATGCAACTATCTGTAAAAACGTTAAAAAAACAGATACAAATATTTGCAAAATGATTATTGCAGGTTTTACTGGCCAACTCAGAGGCTGGTGAGATAAGTATATGAGCACTGAGCAAAAGGCTGTTGTGATTAATGCTACTTCTAGTGGCGAAGGAATTGATAACTTGGGCATGGCTCTAGTTGCAAATAGAGAAGACGTCGTTTATACCTAAGTCTTAACCATTTTAGAACATTTTAATGGTAGATTTACCAATCAGTATGAGATTGTTCGTACCCTGTTGAATGGTCTACGATATAGAACCTTGAGAGAATTTCGATGGTATTAAGATACTTATATGAGTAAGGTAATGGAACTGCCCGAAAACAATTGTCAGTATTGGAAAGCTAAGATGATAGATGGTCTTCCCTCTTTATTTGCCGAAAGAGTTAGAAAGATTCTTAGAAATACTCTTGGTGAAATTCCTTATAGGGATTATACTTATGGTAAGTTGATAGGAGTTTGCACTCAAGAAGGTATTTCTAAGAATTTGTTTCATATTAATCAAAGCATTAATATCACAAGAAATAGGGTCAGTGATAAAAGTATAATTAATATCTTTGTCTTCATAAGTAGCAGAAAAACCTTTAGCATTTATGCTAGTGAAAGGATAAATGGCATTTATAAAATGGGTTTCAAGTATAATTGGAGGGTATAACTGATTTTTAACCAAGAAAAAGAAATGCGGGATGCAAACTTTATTCTGGCAGATGCGAGTATTAGGCAATTTATACTTTATATCTAAAGCATGACCAGAAGCGGATTTAACCATATGAGTAGTTTAAAAAAAAAAACTTAGTAGGCACGAGGCCTTCTTGAATACAGGACACATCTGCTCCACTATCAATCATAGCAATATTATTCAAGAGGCTCAACCTGATGAGTCAGAAAATCACACTTCAGAAGATACGCTGAAGAAGGCGGAAGATTTTGTCACACCCCGAGCCTACTTAACTCAGCGGAAGACTTAACTCAACACAATATAAGGTCATAAAACAACTTAAATTATGGATTTAAGGTTCATGATCTCATGTTTATGGATGATTTCATGATGTTTAGATGTACTTTATAGTGTTGGAATCGACTAGGAAACATAGCTACATCACTTAGAAACAAGTACGAGAAGGTAGGGAACGAATGGGGAGAACTGGCGTCCCTGGGGCTCTGAGAGGCGCGGGGATCTAGCCCTCAAACTTCAGAGAACTGCCTGTGGCTCTATGGCTGGCGCGACTCGCCAGAGGCCAAAGTTCAGAGGAACTTTTCTGGCGCTCTGGCAGGCACGGCTCCCCAAGCCTTGCCCAGAAAACCTCTGACTTTTCTCTCTCATTTTTCATCTCTAAACCCTCTAAACTCCCATGGTTCCTTCCCCAAACACTTAGTATCAATTGAACCCTCAATATACAACCAGTCTAACTCGAAAAACAACCTGGAAACCTGAATAAAATCAACCCGCAAGCATCACAACTCAACCAACAAGAATTTGACAATTATTCTTCAAGAACTTCACTTCTTAACATGTAAACAACTCCAAATCGCTGAATTGAAACAAGTTAGTGTGTGGGTGAACTAACCCAACACGAAAGAAATATCACATACCTTAATAGGAATCACCCCCGACGAATTCCACTCCCAACGCTTGACGTTCTTGGTGAAATCTTGGTTTTTCTCCCTTTCTTTGTTCATTTCTCTTTTCTCCAAGCCCTAAGCGTGAATATATTTTTTATAATCTGACCAAAAATAAGTCTATACCCCAATAAATCCCTAAAAATGAATTAGGAAATAAACTAGAGAAAAAACTACTTTGCCCTTCCCTAAACCCGGATTGGGACTTTCCTCAATCCAACAACCCGACTTCCAAAAGGCATATCTCACTCATATGATGTCGAAATCGCGCAAACTTGGCAGCGTTGGAAATATATATCCAAGGGTTTTCCAACCATATCAAGATCTTCCCCTAATTCATCCTGAGCTAGGAGTTATGGCTGTTTGAAAATGAATAAAACTCACTTTCTTAACTTAGACAAAATTTCCAGATTTCCTTATTCCTTTCAAAAGTCAATGTTTTCATATTTTAAACTCTTTATAGTCGCTTCTAGGTGCGAGATGTTACAATCTTCTGAGTATCAACTTTAATTCCCTCTCCAGACACAATATGGCCTAAGAATGCCACAGACTCAAGCCAAAACTCACACTTAGAGAACTTGGCATACAACTCCTTATTTTTCAAAGTCTGAAGAACTATTCTGAGATTACTAGCATGATCTTCTTCATTCCTTGAATAGATTAGTATGTCATCAATGAAGACGATAACAAACATATCTAAATAAGGTTTGAAGACTCTATTCATAAGGTCCATGAACGATGTTGGTGCATTAGTTAAATCGAACGACATGACCAAAAACTCATAATGACCATAACGGGTCCTGAATGCTGTCTTGGGAATATCACATTCCCTTACTTTCAACTGATGGTAACCTGATCTGAGGTCAATTTTTGAGAAACAGGAAGCACCCTGAAGCTAATCGAAAAGATCACCAATTCTAGGAAGAGGATACTTATTCTTGATGGTAACATTGTTCAGTTGACGGTAGTCTATACACATCATAAGGGAACCATCTTTCTTTCTCACAAACAAGACCGGAGCGCCCCAAGATGAGACACTTGGTCGAATGAAGCTCTTATCTAATAAATCTTTCAACTGTTTTTTCAACTCTTTCAAATCAGCTGGTGCCATTTTGTATGGCGGAATAGAGATAGGACGAGTATCTGGAATAAGGTCTATACCGAAGGCTATCTCTTTCTCAGGAGGGACTCCGGGAAGATCATCTGGAAAAACTTCTGGAAACTCTTTTACTACTGGAACTGACTGGATAGGAGGTATCTCAGCACTTGAGTCATTAACTCGGACTAAGTGATAGACACACCCTTAGAAACCAACTTTCTTGCCTTAAGGTACGAAATGAAACGACCATTAGGCACTGCTGAACTGCTTTTCCACTCTAAGACTGGCTCATTTGGAAACTGAAACTTGACTACTCGAGTTCTACAATTTACTGATGCATAACAGGCATGAAACCAGTCTATACCTAGAATGACATCGAAATCTACCATGTCTAACTCAATTAAATCATCCATGGTACTCTTGTGATTGACGGAGACGGGACAATCACGATAGACCCTCTTTGCTAGAATGGACTCACCAACAGGTGTAGAAACACTGAATGGTTCACTAAGTTGCTCAGGAATAACATCAAAGCTCATAGCAACATAAGAAGTTACAAAAGACAAACTCGCTCATGGGTCTAGAAAAGCATAAACAGTAAGGTCAAAGACTCGAATCATACCAGTAACAACATCTGGAGAGTTCTCTTGCTCTTGACGACTGGTGATTGCATAAAGACGGTTTGTTCCTCCGCCAGTACCAAAAGTAGCTCCCCTAGGTACAGCCCTGTCTGGTGGAACAACTGAAGAAGACTAGGCTATATTGCCCCCATTACCCTGCATGTTCTTTGGACACTCTCGCATGAAATATCCACTCTGACCACACTTGAAACAACCAATGGAGCCCTCACGACAAATACCTGAGTGGTTCCTACCACACTTGGCGTAGGCAGGAGGTTTACTACCCCCTTGCGCCACACTACCCTATGAATAGGTAGGTTTAACTCTGGAATTTTGACCATAGTACTCACTCTTGTTCTTAGGTGCAGGTGCACTAGCAGATGATGGAGCATGTCCCTTTTGTTTCTGTTGGAAAGATGACCGGTTTGCATTACTCTTCTGTTGCCCGGACTCATTCCATGTCTTAGCTCTCTTGTTCTTAAACTCATCTCTATCCCTCAGCTTCTCTTCCTCTACCTACTGCACATAGACCATCAACCTCGAGATATCCATGTCCCCAATAAGCATTGCTGCTCGGCCCTCCTTGCTTGACAGGCGACCCAAACCCGCAACAAATAAACTCATCCTACTCCTCATATCTGCAACTATTTCAGGAGCATAGCGAGACAGTTGGGTGAACTTCAACCCATACTCATGCACACTCAAAGAATCCTGCTTTAGTGTGAGAAACTCACGTACCTTAGCCTCTTTCAGTTCTCGGGGAAAAAATCTACCCAAGAAGGCCTCCTCAAAACATGCTCAACTCGCAGGTGGTGCATTCTCATCTCTACCCGCTTTCCACTGATCAAACCAGGTCCTAGCAACATTCTTCATCTGATGTGCAGGTAGCTCCACTCTCGCAGTATCAACAACATGCATCACATCGAACACCTTTTCCAATTCCTCAATGAAATTCTTTGGGTCCTCTACGGTGCTCGAACCAGTGAAACTTGGGGGATTCATCCTCAAGAACTCACGAATCCTTGAAGTGTCAGCCTTTTCTTGCCGAGCTCCTCTCTGATGCCCAACCTGATTGGTCACAACTTGGCTAAGCATTCTTATAGCCTCTCTAAACTCAGCATTAGAAACATCTCCTTGCGGTTGCACTTTAGGTGCATTAGGTAACTCTTGCTCTTCAATATTCCTCCTAGCTGGACGACCTCTGACTGCTCTTCGTGGAGGCATGGTTATCTGAAAACACGCGCAAGCACGAATTAGAGGGAAACTTTTTAGAGATAAACTTTAACGCACGAAAAGAGTGAAAGAAGTGAGATAGTTCCTAAATGTTGCAGCCTCCTAATTATAGATGTGACGCACTTTCACACCGATAACTAGGACTCCACAGACACGGCTTCATAGACTCCCTAGGACTCTTGAACTCTGTGCTCTGATACCAAGTTTGTCACGCCCCGAGCCTGTTGACACCTAATTTTGGACCTCCACGATATGAATTAATCACTGAGCTTCTTAAATTCCAAACAATTTGAAATAATTAGTTGTTATAAAGTCTAAAATATTTTTCAAGTATTTGAAGTAATTTTTTTCGCTTTTATAATTTTTGATAATAAATATGTTTTTATATAATTAGTATATTTTATGAGTATTCGAAAATCGTCTCAAAAATATTTTATTTTTAATTGGATATTTTGTTAATTAGCTTAGCCTAATTATAGGCTATATTTTACGCAAATTATTTCATAATTAAGTCAATTATTTTATTTCGTTAAGATTAAAAAGCTCATTAGTTAATTTATATTAATTCATTTTATTTAGTTATTAGCCAAATCCCCTAAGTCCATTTGAGACAAAACCATTTTGGGCCTTTGTTTTGCAACTTCCTTCAACCCAAAGCAATACCTTAATTTCCAGCCCAATTCTATCCTAACAGACCCATCAGCAGCCCAGCCTCAATTCTCCAATACTTATAACAATACAATATCCATACTATACGTGCAACAATCCAAAAACACGCCCAAATCAAAACTGACCCATCCCCATACTCTCTTTTTTTTCTAACAGAAAATTGCAACCCGCCCCGACCCCTGTACGTTTTCTTCTTCAGCGCGTAGCAAACGACAATCCAGCAATAACCAAACGACGTCCTCAATGGAAAACCCCAGAGACGGCGTCTCCAAGCACTCACGTCGTCCATCGCGCGTGAATCAGTACTAGGCTGGATTTTGTTGTCGTGTTCCTCGATGTCCCTTTCAGCTTGAAGTCGCGGCAGCAAAAAAGCAAACACGCGTTTCTCCCCTTTCCTCTTTCGGAATGGGGTTGAAACCTCAGGAAAAGGTGTTTATCCCAAATTGTGAAAGGAATTTATGGCGTTTTGAATTTTGAATGGACCCTATTCCTATCCGTTTTTCACCCTTTCCCCCCAAAAATTCGAAACCCTAATTCTCCCCTTATATATATAATCGTTTCCTGTTCAGAAAAAAGGAGATATAGAGGAAAATATTGGAAAAAGCTAGAAAGAAAGTCGGAACCAACTAGCTTTAGAGATGAGATACACCACAAATTTCTAACTATTCTACTATATAGAAGTATCTTGGATCATTTTTCAAAACGGTAAAGATCGGGAGCCCAAATTCTTGCTTAGTTTTTGTTCTTGGTCTACTCTTTCTGCTCGTCAGAGTTCTTGGGGCCATATTCCGGTGGTAAAGGATCGTTCACTCTGCTCGTTTGGTCTCAGTCCGCTGCTTCGGAGAAGGTATACTTCTTCATTCTTTTATCAGTCTCCTTACCTATAAAATTTGTAGTTTACTGTTGGTGTAGATGGTAGATTCTATATTCTCTTTTGCTCGTGTAAATCTGAATTGGTCACTCCTAGTATGGTTGGGTTTTGTTTGTTTTGTTTGTTTTTTTTTGGTTTTCGGTAAGAGTTGGATTCTTTTGTTTTGTTGAGTCGTTAGCTTTCCATTCCGGAATAGTGCGTGAAGTCATCATAAGTCTTTGAAGATGAAAATATGGGATGAATCATCTGTCTTTGTGTTTACAAGGTTCTCAATCTATAGATTTGGCATGCCTCAATTTGGTTTTGTGTCCCTTAAAATGAAGAATGCAGGTCATATATTGAATTTAGCTTTGGTAAAGTTTAATCTTAAGTCTCTGTAAAGGTTTTATAGTACTAGTTTGTATATTTAAAGCTTGACAAAGTGAGGTTGTTTTCTTTAATATGTTTGGCATCATAAGTGATCGTTACTTACTCTTTAGTGTTCACTTAGATAATGATTATTAGGAGTTAACATGTGTTTGGTTTGGGGTTTATTCATCTCACTGTGAATTTGAGTTATCTCATTATTGTTAAAATTTCCATAGCTTTTTTTTATGGAAATCATGTGGTTTGTTCCAAGTATTTTTTTTTATGATTAGAATCCTAATCTTTATCTTTTTTTTAACTTGCATGAACCCCTCGGTTTGAGTCCATTTGACTCCCTCTTATTCCTTACATCTCAAGTTGGTGCAAAACTCAACTCTCATCTTGAGTTAACCTGTTCATAGAAAAGTCGGAGGACAAGTTGAAAGCTACAAATGAAGACTGGAAACTGAAATTACAGTTTCCAGAAGGCCGAAAATAGGCTGAGATACAGCCTGTATACGTCGATATACAGTGGCGTACGTTGGTATACAAGTCATAAATTGTCGGATACATGTCCGAAGGCAAGAATACAAATTAAAGCTGATATGCAGGGGGAAATACAGGAAAGCAGGCCTAAAATATGGCCCGTATACAATGGTATACGTGACGTGTATACACAGATTTTTGAAAGTAAGAAGGACCAAAAGAACAGGAAATCGCAGCAGGCCCAATAGCAAAAAAAATGGGCCAAAGGCCCAAAATTTGATATCCCCTTTCTTTGTTACTTATTTATCATGGTATTTGACTAACATTTTATTTGGATTATGGTTCAATTTAATTAAATCCCCAAGGATGGTCATTTCATTTTACTTTCGAAATTAAAGTGGTATATATATTATTTAGTTCTTATTTTAATTTTAGTCTTGTCAACACTTAATTTATTTCCCTTTAGGAAAATCCCCCTTAGTCCTATTTCCCTAAGATAATTATAAATAATAATAATAATAATAATAATAATAAATAATAATAAAAATGAGTTCTTTTACTTAGTTAAAATTTCAAAATTAATCAAAATCATTTTTTAGTCAAATCGTTGGTCAACCGCAAGTTAGCGGGCATTCCGAGGGCCTAACACCTTCTCGGAATGTACATTGAACTTCGAACCCTTTTTTCAATTGATTTTATCTGTTTGAGTCTTTTGAAAATTTTAATTATTTTTTCTTGATTTTTTACTAAAAATTAAGTGGCGACTCTGTTCTTTTGGAAATTCGATTTCTCTTAAACCATAAGTTTAATCGATTTTTCGAAAACTAAGTCATTTTTCTTTTATTTATATTTTCGAGTAAAACAGAGCCTACACCCAGGACGTGGCTGACACTCGAAGACCATTGCTGGCCCCAAACAAACACTTGTACTAGCTTACTTAACTCAGCGGAAGACTTAACTCAACACAGTATAAGATCATAAAACAACTTAAATGATAATAAACTGGTCAAAATGGAACTTAAGTCATTAAACAACATTTGAAGGATAAAGAAAGACATTTGCACTATTAACTATCTGACTATCTATGAAGCCTCTAAAATATTGAGATGGATGTTGGGGACAAACCCCACAACTTCCTAATAAATAAAAGACTGAAAGCGAATAAAAAAGTCCTCCTGAATGCAAG
This sequence comes from Solanum piurae, assembly GCA_029582685.1. Classification (NCBI taxonomy): domain Eukaryota; kingdom Viridiplantae; phylum Streptophyta; class Magnoliopsida; order Solanales; family Solanaceae; genus Solanum; species Solanum piurae. The sequence goes on along the minus strand of JAJOOO010011736.1, from coordinate 1,663 downwards.
AAGGCTCACCACTGACTCTGAGCTGCTCAACTGGATCAACGAGGCGTTGGATGCTGATCCTGGTTACCTGAATCTGCATCATAAGACGATCCAGGTCAACTGGAATCAGTACATTAAATGTACGAGTATGAGAGTTGGAAAGCTAAGCAACATAGGCTAGAAGGAAATCTGAAAGAAACTGAATAACTTACCTGGCTCAATTCAACTCAACCCGACTGACTCATTTCAATATACAACAATTTAAAACAAGTGCAATATAAAGAAAAGATGGTTTAAAACATGTTATATACTTTGTGTGTATGCAAAGATACAATAGATCTGAGATGTATGTAGAAATACAAATGAACTGATGTATATAAAAATACAATAACTTCTAGGGGAGTTTCTCTAACCGACAACCATCACATAATAGCTATAGTGATGATACAACGATCAACCTCACGCTGCCAGAGCATCCTATACCCGGCCAAAGGTATAGAACCTGAACTGCCAAATAGATCTACTAGTCTAATTTGAAAATGATTCATCTAAAAAGTATGAACCTCTTCTACCCATGATGGCTACATGGTTCTATGGGGGCTTTGGGTTCTTTGAACGCTCCCCCAATTCGGTGCTCAATACTACTCCCAAAACTGTACTGGCTCTTATATTTTTAAAACATATTTCTTTCTGATGATTTGAGATAATTGCTCAAAAACTTAGCTCAAAGGCTATCTTGAAAATCTCAGTTTCCTCTCTTATTTCATTAAGAAAGCGATTACTCTTTTCTGAAAACTAGCCCAAAGGCTCTTTAGAAATCTCAGTTTCCAAACTTGTTTAAATGTGAAAACATTTCTTTAAAACTTCTTCGGGAATACATAGTCCCCATATATATCTTTGAAGAAAAGAACTTCAAACCATATCTTTACTCTTTGCTTAACTTCAAAACTTAGGCCTTAAAATGACGTTAAAACATTGTTAAATACCCTTGAAAACTTTAAGAAACTTTGCTTTGACTTGCTTCTTAACTTCTAGACTTGACTCTTAACTTCTTTGACTTTGAACTTAACTTTCCTTGAATTGAATTATGGATTCAAGGTTCATGATCTCATGTTTATGGATGATTTCATGATGTTTAGATGTACTTTAGAGTGTTGGAATCGACTAGGAAACATAGGTACATCACTTAGGAACAAGTACGAGAAGGTAGGGAACGAATGGGGAGAACTGGCGTCCCTGGGGCTCTGAGAGGCGCGGGGATCTAGCCCTCAAACTTCAGAGAACTGCTTGTGGCTCATGGCTGGAGCGACGCGCCAGAGGCCAAAGTTCAGAGGAACTTTTCTAGCGCTCTGGCAGGCACGGCTCCCCAAGCCTTGCCCAGAAAACCTCTGACTTTTCTCTCTCATTTTTCATCTCTAAACCCTCTAAACTCCCATGGTTCCTTCCCCAAACACTTAGTATCAATTGAACCCTCAATATACAACCAGTCTAACTCGAAAAACAACCTGGAAACCTGAATAAAATCAACCCGCAAGCATCACAACTCAACCAACAAGAATTTGACAATTGTTCTTCAAGAACTTCACTTCTTAACATGTAAACAACTCCAAATCGCTGAATTGAAACAAGTTAGTGTGTGGGTGAACTAACCCAACACGAAAGAAATATCACATACCTTAATAGG
>JAJOOO010011735.1:0-27409 GCA_029582685.1 Solanum piurae | reverse complement strand
TTCATCACAGATTCAAAGTTTAGATATCAAATTGAAGTGCAGATAGATCAAACTTACCAAAATGCTGCGGAGAATTCGAGAGAAACTTAATAAATCAATCCAATTTCTTCTACGCCATTTCACCTACTAGATGAACAGTGAAAAAAATACATGAAAACTGCAGCAAAAACAACATTCATCACAGATTCAAAGTTTAGATATCAAATTTTCACTTCGAATTACAAATCGTGATTGATTTCTGAATCTAAAAAACAATTGATGAAGAGCTGGAAGATCAAAGTTTACCTATTGCGGAGAATTCGAGAAAGTGTTTTTTTTAATTTTGGTTTCTCAGTTTCTGAGTGAGAAGCGTTATATATAGTGGGATTACCGCTTGGAGGAGAAAACAAAGAAATAAAAACCGGGAGCCAAATCCACGGTATGAAACCCGGTTATTTTAATTGAAATAAAAAACAAAAACGGTTAGGTTTTTTAAAAATTAAAAGTGTGAGTAGGTTAAGAAAAAATAAATTATAATATTATTGTTTTAGAAAGAAGTATAACGTATTACACGTGAACATCACGTTTCAAAAGCTCTTCCAAAACGCTCTAGAGAATTCACTAAAAAAAAATCTATATTTTTCTGTTTGGGAGAAATGTGTTTTTCTTTTTCTTTTTTGGATTTTCATTTGATGTTTATTGTTCGACTAAATCTGAATCGCATATTGTAGGATCTATTCTAGAAGTGACGCTCTCAAGAATCAGGGGCGGACCTAGAGGTCGCTGAGGGGTTCATCCCAACCCCCTCGGCAAAATATTACGTAGTATATTTAAGGTATTTTAAACAATTTTTATATCTTTGATTTTGAACCTCCTAAATGTAAGATCAGAGGTTTGCTTAGTGGTCAAGGGGTTCAAAACTCACCTTGAGGTTCCAAGATCAAATATTAGGAGTTAGGCACTACTCTTTTTTTCCGAACCCCTTAATGGAAATCCTAGATCCGCCACTGCTAAAAATGCTATAAGAAAATTCATGATAAAAATATAGATGAAAACGTAAATATACAATAAAATTACAACTTAGGGGGTTTAAAAATTTCACAAAAGGGATGTTTTATTGATCTTTTGAACTTTTTGTTCTTTAATTGTTATTTCTTATATTATATATATAGATTTATAATAATTGAATGTGTCATAAATGTGCAAGATCCATGTTTAGTGACTAGTTTTTTTTCCTAAAATTATATAAGAGCTAGTTTCAACATGTTTGTTATTTGTCTTTAAAATTTAATATATACATTTCATAACATTAAAGCTTTCCGGTTTTAAACATGTCTTCCTATTCAGTAGCTAGCCACCATATTCACTCTCAAACTAAATGAAAGTTGGAAGTTGATTGCTTGTTTTCATCTTTTCTACAATTTTACACGATACTCATTCAATGTATCTCTTCCCTATTAATCGAAATGCGTTAGAGAAAGAGCTAGCCTTCTCAACTCTCGCCACATGGATATGAAAAGAGTTTGCCATATGTTTCTTTTTCTTATCTTTTCTTTTTTCATAATAAATCAATTGAAATCGTCCATCGTTTCTTTAATCTGTTAATTCAGCCTCGGTGCTAAAGATTATTGATATAATTATACGCACAAATATTTTGTAAGCAATTATGGCCGGGGGAAAGTCGAGGCATTGAGCGATGAGATAGAAGAAGAGTCTCAAATGTTGGGTAGGTCCTGCGGACCAAAGAAACCATTGAAAAATAAAAAAAAAAATTCACTCGTTTTTTGAGTAAATATTTTCGCTAAAAACATTTTTCATAACTTCGATATGAAACACACCCATGATAGTGTGATATACTTTTCATGAGCAAAAATACATCATATATATGCAAGTAAAATACATTTCTAAGTGTTAAGATTTAGGGTGTGATGATATACTTTTTTACGTAGTTTTTTAACTCTTTTGGAAAAAAATATTTTTTTAAAATTTCACAATAAAATATGATTAATGTCTACATAATGTTGCTTACTTATCCTTTTATTCAAGTAATTAATAACATTATACGTATAAACTTTATGGTATTGCATTTTAAGTGTTTGTGAGGCATCTCCATATCCTTTAGCTCATCTTAATTCCAACAAAATTCACTTCTTAATTTTTAATTGTAGCCTAGCTAACTTCTCTCGAAGCTATTTAGCATGAGACCTCCTTATATAGGATGTTGAGGTGATTTCTTAATAGTTGTGTCACATGTTGATGGTCTATCTTGGATGCTATCGTTAATTTTCAGTAATTCTTTAGATTTCATTTTTCTCATATATTTTTATAATCACTTTAAATCAATCAATATCATAATAATTTATTATCTTTTTCAATTCTTGAAACCGCCGCTTGAAGATCATTATTACTCCATGACTAAGTCATTTCGGCAATACTCATAGAACAGAAAAAAATTCCATAAAAAAACTACGTACTACATCCAAATGTCTCGCTCACACCTTCATTTTTATAATTTTTTTCTTATGAACACTATTTTTACCTCTATCAAAAGAACATTTGACTCTCAACCATTATAACTTTATCTTGACCATCATAATATTACTGCAAACTATTTAAAAGTTAAAATATTGTGTACCTAAGTTTATTTTAATATTTATGAGTTCAATGTGGAGCTTTGGCATCACTATAGACGAGACAGATGAGCGGTAAAGTTATATTGATAGAGTTTTACTAGAAATAAAGATTTAATTATTGATACGATTGTTTATTATTTCAATTTTATTTGTGATGATTTGACGTTTGTGAATGATTAATTTGAGTGTGGGGCTTAAGACATTGTCGTTGAAGGTTCTAAGTATTGAAGAAGATAATGTTATAATCGCAAGAAAGTGACTCTCTTCTTCAAAGTTTAACGGCAATTTACACTATTCCAAAGTTTCAAGGACAAATTTAACTATTTTCCATTATGCAAAATACTGATGTATTGGAGAGCTTCCGTCGTTAATAAATGAGGACATATTTGGACCAACCTTGTAATTACTAGAATATTTTTATGACGACAATTTTTCTCAACAATCATATACATAAACAAAAACACCTAAATAATTACCCTTCTTGCAACTTTTACACCTCTATAATTTATTATTCTATTTACCTACTTAAATCATTACATTTTTCGTAAGCTTCATAACCAAATAATTCCTTTATTTGTATTAAAACACACCTTAATACTGAGTTGGTCTATACGAGCCTATTATTGAATGGAAATAAATATTTAATCAACTCATCATCAAAATATATTTAAATATATAAACTAAGTAATAATTTAGATAAATAAAAAGAATAATAAGCCGATAAGGTATGAAACTCGCGAAAAAAAGTCAAGTATAACTAGGCATGTATTTGAGGGTGGGGGGGGGGAAAGACATATAAATTGATTCCCTCTATCCTAAATTGCTTCACTCCCCAAAAGAAAACTTCATCTTCAGTTCCAAGCTCCAATTTCACAAAAATGGGGAACCCTAAGAGACAATCAAGTGATAGGAACGAAGAACTGCACGCGGCGGCTCGATCTGGGGATCTTAACGCTGTTCAAACACTATGCAGCGCCAATCCTTTAGCTGTCAACTCTAGGGATAAACACTCTCGTACACCGTATGTTTTCAATAATCTCCTTCTTCAATCTTAGAACTTTCTATTGTTTATGTGTTTGTTTTGATGAATTTAGACTTAAAAACGAAATGGGGTTTCACAAAATGGGTTATTGGAGGTGGGAATTTACTATGAGGGTCTAATTCATTGATGAAACATCTATATTCGGATTTGTGGGATTCAATAAAATGATTGAAGATGTAATTATGAAGCTTTGATAGTGGGTATTTCTAGTTTGGGACTTAACTAAGAAAATGAAAAGGAATTGAGAGCTAATTGGGGAATGTTTCATTTGTGGCAACTGCACATTTGTACTATCGTGGCGAAAGAGTAATGAGTCTGCATCCACTGGTTTAAAATCTAGGGTCCCCCGTGGAGTAGTTAAGGTGATAAGCAAGGTGGGAATGGGGTTTCGCGAGGTAGCTAAGGTGAGAAGTATCTGAGAGCTAATTGGGAAATGCTGTTTTTGTGGAAACAGCACATTTGTACCATTGCGGCGAAAGAGTACTGAGCTTGCATTCACTGGTTTGAAATCTAGGGTCCATCGTGAAGTAGCTAAGGTGACAAGCAAGGGCAAAACACTTGTCGTTTGTAGAAAATCATATATTTTTGTAGATGGGAATGTACTATGAGGGTGTAATACGTTGCTGAAATATCTAAATTTGAATTGTAGTATCTGTTTGAAGATGGAATTATGAATCTTTTTGATGGTGGGTATTTCTAGAATTTCACTTTAAGGAACTTATCCAGAAAAAAAAAGGAATTGGGAAGTGTTAAGGAGCTGATTAGCGAATGGTGTTTTGTGGCAACAGAACATTTGTACCCATTGTGGCAAAAGAGTAGTGGGTCTGCATCCACTGATTTGAATCTAGGATCCATCTCTGGGTAGCTAAGGTGACAAGCAAAGGGCAAAACACCATTTTGTCGTCACCGCTAGTGTATTATTAGCTAAATTTTGATAGAAGTTGAGGATATTTGGTTTCCTGAATAACTGTTACTTTGAATTTCCTACAAAGAGGACTGTAAATCAACTAGTTTTGATAGAAGTTATACTAAGATTCTACATTATTTTACTTTTTGAGGCGTTTGTGATTTTATTTCCCACTGTATATGCTGTTTTCCTTTTGTACCTATGACTTTAGTTGTGATAAGGGACTTCTGATTAATTTTAGTTTTGCTACATTATTGACACAAAACTTTGTTTATGGTGGAGGGTGAATGTTATTCTGAATGTTTATATTCAAGTCTGAGAAAATATATAGATTTCTGCAGACGGTTTTCAAGTCAAACTTCTAAGCTGCTAGCTTTGGTATTAGAGATTATTCACATCCTTTTTTAGCATATTTGATGTCTCATCTATGCAAGCTGTAGCTATGCTAAAAAAACTGAACTGTTAGTTTTAGGTCACATTATATGTCATTTAACAAACAAACTTCTCAGTAAATCTGAAGGAACTAGGAAGGCCTTAATCTTTCACAACTTCTGCTCATATGTATATTACATTTTCTGCCTCTTTTTTTCTAACTGAGAAATCCATCTAAAGCAGACCGTTTGGCCCAACTGCAGCCCCCGAAATTCGAAGATGATGAGTCCACCCCTCTACCCTTATTCACTTAAATACCAGAGTTAGTTTGCTTCAGTTGTGGCAGGGCTTGATTCTGTGACCTAAGATACAAGTCTCCCAACCTTTGCTGATTGAGGGGTTACCCCCGGGGCAATATATTACATTTTATTCTCCTCTACCATACTTTTAGCTTTAAGAATTACTTCAAGGGCATGACACCTGTCAAAGTGAGGCTTTCTTTACCCATTTGGATGTTTGTTCCAATAAATAATTTCTAAGGTTTGGTCTTTGTATCTTCTTTCATTTATGGAGAGACATCCAAACCTCAGCTGCTAGAACTTTATGACCATGTTTCCTGCCCCTTGAGGAGTGCTACAGACCAAAATGAATATGTAGAATTTTCGTTTGTATTATTTTTGTGCAAGTGCTAAAAATTTTAACGTGACAATCTGAAGGAATGATTGTATCGAGGTCTGCCCATGGAGATAACCTTATAGGATATCCATGGATATATGAGAAAAAACTTCATTCAATGGAGCTTACGCTCGGTCTTCTCATGTACTTATGATTTTAGAAGCAGGGAAAGGAAGTGCCTAAGTGGATATATTGTAGTAATACTCAACATATGTGAAGAGTTTGGCATGACAAAGAAAGGCAATTTGTGCTGTTAGCAATACTTAAAGGGGATCTTCACAAAGTTTTTCGAGATAAGATTAGTCTTTTGCGATTATCACAAGCCTAAGGTTGTGTGATTATCTCTTCTACTTTCTTAGCACCTGCTTTATGAGTGGTTTATGCCTTTACATGTAAACTAATGCTCCAAATATATTCTGTGGCTATTGTTATATTTTTACTGGCTTGCAACATTCACTCCCCACATTAACATACTGTTAGGTCAGAAAGATCCGCTTTGAGTTACCAAGAATATTCATCATAGAAAAAATCTACTTCTTATTGCTGACTATGAACAGATTTTCTCCCTAGGTATAAGTATTGCACTCAAAGAGTGCTGTTTGATGACTTAACAAAGATGTTGAGAATTGAGATAATAGAAAAAGAGAACAAGAGATATACATTGGAATTTCAAACAAAATGATTCATAACACTACATTTACTAGTGGGTTAGGTACTCAATAGAACAGTTGAGAATGCAAGCTGGACATTATCATTAAACTAAAAGAAAGTGAAAATTTATGATAATACTACCTTTTATAGGTTCAATAAATTCATTTGTCTATAACTGAGAAGAAAGGATGGACACATTGTTTTATGATATTGCTTTATCTCTGTTAGTCCCCTTTGTATCTGATTTGGTTCTCACCACTATCACCAACACTTCATTGCCTGATATATGTCTATTATCTCATCGGTCATGTCCTTTTTTTCTGAAGATATTTTATTCAACTACTTAATCAGTGTCACTTTTGTGGTTCAGTTTTCAATTTCTTTCTTCTTGAGATTCTGACCCCTGCTGACTTCAATACTACCATAATGTGGCCAGTTTTGGATGTCACTCTGTGCTTTATTTTGGTAATAACTGGTAGTGTCTTTCCTTTTTTCCAACCCTCAAGTGAGTCGAGTCACTTTGATCCAGTAATTTCTTATATCACTTTGCTTTGCTTTTTTATTTGTAAATTATTTTGCCTTATTAATGCATTTTAAAATGGTTTTAGGCTCCATCTAGCAGCATGGTCCGGCCATGCCCAGATTGTGGACTATCTCTGCAAAAACAAAGCTGATGTTGGGGCTGCTGCTATGGATGACATGGGTGCAATTCACTTTGCTGCTCAAAAAGGTCATCTGGAAGTTGTTAGGCTTCTTGTTAGTTCTGGAGTGTCCGTCAAATCATGCAACCGCAAGGGTATGACTGCCCTTCATTATGCTGCCCAAGGGTCTCACTTAGAACTCGTAAAATATTTGCTGAAGAAAGGTGCAAATGTTAGCACTAAAAACAAGGCAGGGAAAACCTCCATTGATCTCGCAAGCAATGAAGAAGTAAGCTCCATTTTACGTCAACCTGAAACTGCATCCTCCAAAGAAGCTCTAAGTGATGAAGAGAACAAGGTTGAATCAGAATCAAAGTCATCTTCGCAGGAGGAGAAGATAGAGAGAGCTGATGACAAAGCTGCTGCAACTGAGGAAGGGGAAATTGTGGCTGAGAAAGATGAATCGCTCAAGAGAAAGGGTGACGGAGATGAAACCAAGGAGAAGTCGAAAGAAACAAAGAAAGCGAAAGTCGCCTTAAATCATCTTCTAACCTCAGATGACAACCAAGAAGACGAAGAAATTTTTTGAGAACCTCTAATAAAGTGTTACTGACATGTAAACTAGCTACTCTACTAGCAGAGTAGTTCACTAAGAGAATCTTATAGATATGTGTTCTTGTCATTTAAAAGAACAACCATTAGCATTATGCTATCGTGTAACTTGAGTTGGTGAATGGAAACTTTCCTTCAACTTTAGCATCGATTTTTATTACGATATAACACCCCTGGATTTGCAGTTCTTCCCCAGACCCTGCGTGAACACGGGATTGTTTTGTGGACCAGATTTCTTTTCACTATTGCTCAATTAAAGCCCAGAAATAGGTTCATGTTAACCTTCTAAAAGTAAGTTGTTTTTGCCTAGTGAAGGAAATTTTAGTCAATCCTCAATGCATATCTAATATTTGTTGAAAATTTTAGCAGGTTTGCACGTATATATTATGTTTCACTTCAAAAATACTGGGTTCGGATGGACATGTTGCCAAGAGGCTAGATCCGTCAGTGAAGTGGGTGAGTGGCTTCATTCCAAATAGCATGTGTACTTCCTAAAGGCACCCTTCTCTTTCAAGAAGATTCGCAATATATCAAACTCCAATAAAGTTCTTTACTTTGCATCAAATGAAACGACGATTCATTTAGCCTAGTATTTGTTTACTTTGCATCAAATAAATCAACTCAATTCACTAGCTAGTAGTATTTATTTAGTCATTCAAATAGTGACTAGCATTAAAATGCATGTTGAAATAATTTTTCAACATTTTTAATTTGACAACCACTTTTGCTGCTTACCCATCCACCACTTCATCATATCCTCCGCTTGTTTAAATTGTTGTGTCCAAGAGAACTTTTGGCCATTTTATAGCAATTTTAGTTTTCCAGAGTTGTTTAAGGTCACAATTTGTCTTGGCATCCATTTAATTAAGTTCTTTTTGTTGAACCAATTTGTTCATTGAAACAATTCATTAAGATCAAATTCGAGGTGCATTTGCACATACATACATGTCGTTGAAGGTGCGTCTCGTGTTATTATTGTTGTTTATGAATTTTTCATTATAATTTGTGTTCCACCAATGCATTTTCCAGTTAAACCACATTAACAAATCCCTGCATAACTCTAATGAATAACCAAACAACCCCAGAAAAGAAATAAATTATCTACAAAAAAATATCAGTCTCTAGGGGATAGTCTTCCTGATTGAAACTCAAGAAAAGACATGAACAAGGAACCCCTAATGGCTTTTCAATATAGCTTATGTATTTTTGTTAAGTACTGTTGTTAATTCATCTAAACAGCACTTGACCGTCCATAAGCACAATTCACAAAACCACAACATACCTGTGAAATCACACAAGTAAGCCCCTCGACTCGAGTACAACAAATCAAAAAATATTACAGTTAGTTTACACTCTAATTATCAAATGGCCTCAGAATTGCAGAATTAACATCAAGGCCCTAAAAAAGACCATTCAGTCCCGAAAGATGGTGTTTTTTCATAATAGATCTCCTCATAGGCCGATAAGAAACTTAAAACAAAAACATATGAATTTAGAGATAAGAAATGTACTTCTCATGGCAATTCCCAAATAGTAATAGCAGAGATTCTGCTCTACAAGGCGATAGGATATGAGAAAACCATTTTCGGATAATAAAGCAATATGATTCTTTCAAAGAAAGCCTCAATACTGCTAAAAAATCAACAAAAATGGCCTAATTTCTGATGATTTTTTTCACATTTTGGGTTATGCGGCTATCAAATCAAACCCGCCCCAAATTCAAAAGTTAATCATCATGACTAGAAATAACTCCGATGGACTATTTTCGATAAAAAAAAACTCGACTCCAAAACAATAGCAGACAAAATATACATAACTAAGCAAAACAACTCCACGAATTAACTTAGAACGATCAGAAAAAATGAAAGAGTTGGATACCAGCCAGCAAAGCCGGCGATGGAAGAAGGGAAGGGACGATGTGAGGGTTTTATAGATGGGAAATTATGTTATTATAGGTCTGGATGGCGGCGTAATTTTGGGATTTTTTCAAAGCATATTAGGTCAAATTTGAATGTGGGCCGATTTTTCAGTTTTAAGATATGTGTGAGTAAATCCTAAAGATGTTCACAACAACAACCAGAAGATAAAGTGTACGTAAATATATTATATTATTTCATTAAAGTTAGAGGGATTAATTTTGATAAATTCTTCATTAGAATATGAATAGAAGTATAGAAAATAAGTGAGACATTATTCAACTATCTAACTAACATCTTACCCTAGTTTTGGGACTTGTTTAATACGAGGGATAAGAAATGATTAATTCTAGATTTTTTTAGAACAAGTTTATTTAGGTTGCGTATCGATCGGTTCGGTTTTAAAGTATATCAGTTTGACTTATTGGTTATCGATTTGTAGAGATGTTAAACTGTTATAGAACCAATAAGATATTGACTTATTGGTTATTGATCGTTATCAATTCGGTTATCGATTTAACCGTTAAGATTTGACACAAAAATAAATTAATGAAAATTACTTAGAAACAAGGTGACAAATCGAATTAATCATGTACATGAGTTCACAAGATGCATCTTGCTCAAAAGCAAATATTTTTACATTGTAGAATAACCAAGATTTTGAGATAGTCAGAAATAAAAGTAGGAAACTAAACTCTAAGTCAAGGACTTTATATACAAAACGGTATAAATATAATTATTTAATTTACTATCGGATTATCGGTTAACTCATTAAGAAAAAACCTCAAACCGATAACCCGATAACAAAAAAATTAAAATTGTTATCTGAACAACTAAACCAATAACTCATTACTAATAAATCAATAACTTCTTTTCGATTCGGGTTATCGGTTTCAGTTCGATTTTGAACAATCCTAAGTTTATCCCAATTTTAAAACTACAATACAACTTATCTCGAAATTAGTTATTCTAAAATTGTAATGTCATTTATATTCTATATTGAAGATAAATGACAACGTTAAAATAACTCATCTCGAACAACTTGTTTCCGACCAAATGATGCTTTACTAGTAAAAAAAGTATACTTGTTAGACTAGTTTGAGAACCCATCCAAAATATAAAACCATTTTCAGCCTCTTCTTGTTTCCCAAAGGCAAAAGTGACTATGGAGATTTACAACTTAATTTTAATTTATTTTAGTTTTTGGTTTTCCCCTTGAGGCTGGATACCTACATTGGAGAATTAAATTCAGATTCGCAGTTACGATTCCTTATTGTATAATTAACGATGAAAGATTATTTAATGTTCGACCAAAGAATTGGTACGTAATTTCTCCTTCCTCTACTCTTTTCTTCTTTTAAATTAATTGTAGTTGTAGTTGATGCTTCAGTTCTTCTATTCCAAAAAACAAAGAGCAAAATAACAAGCCTTTTGAGGCTACCTGAATGGACTTATCAATGCGAATTTGAATTAGTTATACTTTAATTTGGCTATCAAATATCGAGCGGGAAACCAAAATAACATCAATCGTTTGGATCACCCACTTTCGTATTAAAAAAATAATGTTGCTCTGATCCGTCGTTATCTTCAATCAGGTGCTGTCAGTGACAAAGAAATAAAGTACCTTTTTTTTCTTTACAGCTTCATCCACTTGTACTTTTAGCTGTCCATGGTGTACATATTGCTGTGGAGTTTGGATCCATTTATGGTGCACATCAGGTGGGTCTTCTATTTGACTTCAAAGACACAAATTTTCTACAATGTTCCTTTAGTTATTTGAAAAATAGAATAACTGATAGTTTCGTATTTTGATAAATAATCCATAGCTCGGGTAGAAAAAGTGAATATATAGTTCAGATAGAAAATTTATATAAACGTGATATTTCTAATCATTTACTCAAGATCTGATATAGTGGTCAATGAACTGGTTGAGAGCGGGTCAATTCAGGCGGAGAAAAAAATATTAGGTGCTTGTTCTCATCTCTTCTAGCCTATGCGGACAGAGTTAATTGGTAGGTGTTGCCCGAGGGAAGTGATAGGTATTCCATATAATTAGTCGAGATGTGTCAAAGTTAGTCGGTCCAATTATGCACCAATGAAAATCTACCATTTAGTCGGTCCAATAGCAATAAATCCACCCCATCTGAATGATTAACTATTATCATAACCACAATCTGTCTGATCCACACTGTTCTTTTCTTTCTTCTCAAGTTTCAACTAGTTAACTGAATCAATGGCATCATTTAGTAATTCACGATACTGTCCTCAATGGAAGTATGATGTCTTTCTAAGTTTTAGAGGTGAAGATACTCGTAGAACATTTACGAGTCACTTGTATGAAGGTTTGAAAAATAGGGGAATATTCACTTTTCAAGATGTGAAAAGGCTAGATCATGGCGATTCGATTCCAGAAGAACTTGTGAACTCTATCAAAGAGTCTCAAATTTCCCTTGTCGTTTTCTCGAAGAATTATGGTGCATCGAGGTGGTGCTTGAATGAACTAGTGAAGATCATGGAATGTAAGGACAAAAATGAACAAACTGTTATACCGGTTTTCTATGATGTGGATCCATCACATGTTCGAAACCAAAGGGAGAGCTTTGGAGAAGCATTTTCCAAACATGAATCGAAGTATAAGGATGATGTCGAGGGAATGCAGAAAGTGCAAAGATGGAGGACTGCCTTAACTGTTGCGGCAAATCTAAAAGGATATGATATAAGTGATGGGTGAGTTAAAAACACATATTTGCTTTTAATGGAAGAGTTCCCATTCAAATGCTTGTACATTTTTTTCCCGAAAAAAGAATGGTGGTAGATTATAAATGTTGCATATATAGTCCTAGAGAAAACATAAAAATTGTCATAAACTGTTTAACTTAAATCTTAATCAATCTTCTTATTCATGTAGGATTGAATCAGAGAAGATTCAACAGATCGTGGACCACATTTCTACCAAATTATGCAAGAGTGTGTATTCTTTATCTTCTTTGCAAGATGTTGTGGGAATAAATGCTCATTTAGAGAAACTAAAATCTCGGCTTCAGATAGAAATCAACGATGTTCGGATTGTAGGAATTTGGGGAATAGGAGGAGTCGGTAAAACAACAATAGCAAAAGCCATCTTTGATACCCTATCTTATCAATTTAAAGCTGCTTGTTTTCTTGGAGATGTTAAAGAAAATGCAAAAAAGAATCAAATACATTCCTTACAAAATATCCTTCTATCTGAACTATTAAGAAAAAAATATGATTACGTCAATAATAAGTACGAAGGGAAGTGCATAATTCCGAGCAGACTTTGTTCAATGAAGGTTCTAATTGTGCTTGATGACATAGATCATAGTGATCATTTGGAGTGTTTAGCAGGTGATCTTCGTTGGTTTGGTAATGGTAGCAGAGTTGTTGTAACAACTAGAAATAGACATTTGATAGAGAAGGATGATGCAATATATGAAGTGCCTACGTTACCTGATCATGAAGCTATGCAATTGTTCAATCAACATGCTTTCAAAAAAGAAGTTCCAGATGAGCGTTTTAAGAAGTTCTCGTTGGAGTTAGTAAATAATGCTAAAGGTCTTCCTTTAGCCCTCAAGGTGTGGGGTTCGTTGCTGCATACGAAAGGCCTAGCTCAGTGGGGAAGAACTGTAGACCAAATAAAGAATAACTCGATTTCAGAAATTATTGAAAAACTCAAAATAAGTTATGATGGACTGGAGCCAGAAGAGCAAAAGATATTTCTAGATATAGCATGTTTCTTCCGAGGATATGAGAAAAAAGAAGTCATTCAAATCCTTGGAAGTTGTGATTTTGGTGTTGAATACGGATTGGATGTCCTAATCGACAAATCTCTTGTTTTCATCTCCAAAAATGATACGATTGAAATGCATGACTTGATTCAAGATATGGGTAGATATGTGGTGAAAATGCAAAAAGAATCGGGAGAACAGAGCAGACTATGGGCCGCTGAAGATTTCGAAGAAGTGATAGTCAACAATACAGTAAGTAGGCTAAACAACACAATAATATTCAATTTCTGGTTTTCATATTCGAAAGACATATAGGGCAATCATCTCCAGTTATTTGTTCCTCTTGCTTCATATTCTTGCAAGTACACCATTTTTAGTTGTTTACTTTAGTAGGAGAAGCAAAAGTAATATAAATTTCATAACGTGGCTAGTTCATCATGTAGCCATTTTAATTAAAGCATCCTAATTCTTTTATCTTATGTTAGTAAGCCATGAATTAGTCTAGTAGCCGTTGAATATGTTTAACCCAATTTTATTCTTTGGATTAACTTCAAATTTGTACGATATTTGGATTCAAAGTTATGCTTTGTAGACTAATGATCCTTATATCAGGGGACGAAAGCAGTGGAAGCAATCTGGCTACATTATATTCAAAATCTATGCTTTAGCAAAAAAGCCATGAAAAAGATGAAAAGGCTTAGAGTACTATACATTGGTCGTTTTCATACACATGATGACACAATTGAGTACCTGCCCAACAACTTGTGTTGGTTTGAGTGTATTTGGTATCCTTGGAAATCATTGCCAGAAAATTTTGAACCCAAAAGACTTGTTCATCTTGATCTCCAGTACAGTTTGCTGCGTTATTTATGGATTGGCACAAAGGTACAATTGCTGAATTCAGTTTTAGTTTTTTTTTTTTTTTTGGTTAAATACATAGATAGACACTCAATGTTGACAACAAGTGTTAATTAGACATCGTAACTATTCTAGTGACCATAAATACACCTTTGATTGATATAACTCGTAAGTTGTCTTTTGAATACCCCAACCTGAATTGGCAACAGCGTGAAATACAATTGCTTCGCGTTGAGTGATTTGATAACCAGCAACAGCTGTTAAAAAAATAGGAAGGGGATTGGTATGTGATTTGCGAGAAGAGTAGGGGATTGGTATGTGCACTGAATAAAACATGTCAAGTTTAAGGGGGTTTTAGGTATTCTACCTTTGTCTGAACATGTAATTCCATATAAAAATAAAATTAAACAATTTCTAATTTCACAAGTTGACTCTCAAATCTAAATGTCGTTACTTATTTTTAGTCTAAGGAGTAAATTTAACACAAAGGTCATTCTTTCTGTATTTTGAAAATATAGCAGCATTTTCCGTCTCTACGAAGGATAAATCTCAACTTCTCTAGAAGCCTGATACGAACACCAGATTTCACGGGGATGCCAAATCTGGAGTATTTGAATCTGGAGGGATGTAGTAATCTTGAAGAGGTTCACCATTCCCTGGGATGTTCCAGCAAACTCATCGAGTTAAATTTGAGTTGGTGTGTAAGCCTTAAGAGGTTTCCATGTGTTAACGTGGAATCTCTTGAATCTCTGAATCTACAACATTGCTCTAGTTTAGAGAAGTTCCCTGAAATCCTCGGAAGAATCAAGCCATTGGAGTTAGATATTCAAATGAGAAAAAATGTGATAGGGGAACTACCATCATCTATTTTTCAGCACCAAGCACGTCTTACGGAGCTAGATTTGAGTTTTTTGATCAACATTGTAGCTCTTCCAAGCAGCATTGGCATGTTGAAAGGTTTGGTGAAGCTACATGTGCGGTACTGCTCAAAACTTGAAATCTTGCCAGAAGAGATAGGTGATTTAGAAAACTTGGAGAAGCTTGATGCCAGCTATAGTAGGCTAATCTCGCAGCCTCCGGCTTCCATCATCCACTTGAACAAGCTTAAATTCTTGAGTTTTGAGAAAGGAAATACAAAAGTAGGCCATAAAGATGGAGTGTGCTTTGTGTTCCCGCATGTGAATGAAGGGTTATGCTCATTGGAATATTTGAATCTCAATTACTGCAATATAATAGATGGAGGACTTCCGGAAGACATTGGATGTTTATCCTCTTTAAAAGAGTTGTATCTCTGGGGAAATAATTTTGAGCATTTGCCTCGAAGCATGGCCCAACTTGGCGCTCTTAAATTCTTGAATTTATCACACTGCAAGAAGCTTAAAGAGTTGCCAGGTTTCACGGGGATGCCAAACTTGGAGACTTTGAATCTGATAAAATGTATGAATCTTTCGAGATTCATCATTCCCTGGGATTTCTCAAAAAGCTCTGTGGATTAACATTGACTAATTGTATACAACTTAAGAGTTTTCCAGGTCTGTGCATTGATTCTCTTAAGTATCTGTGTCTACGGGATTGCTCTAGTTTAGAAAAATTTCCAGAAATCTTCGGAAGCATGAAACTGAAGTCGGACATTCACATGCTAGACAGTGTGATGAGGGATCTAAATTCGATGTATATTTCATTTCCACGTTCCTTGTCTCAGGATATCGTTTCCTTGCAGCAAGGCATGGTCTGTGCTTCAGATTCCTTGTCACTAAGAGTGTTTACCGTTGTGCATGGTGGGAATAAGATCCCAAGTTGGTTCCACCATCGGGGAACTGGTAAAACTGTATCAGTCAATTTGCCTGAAAATTGGTATGTACGTGATGACTTGTTGGGATTTGCTGTATGTTACTCTGGCAACTTAATTGACACCACAGCTCACTTGATTCCCTTATGTGATGATGGGATGCTGTGGATGACTCAAAAACTAGAGTTATCCTCTCTTCCAAATTATGATACAGGATGTACTATTCATTTTTTCTTGGTACCTCTTGCTAGCTTATGGGATACATCTACGGCAAATGGTAATACACCAAATGACTATGGGCTTATTACAGTTTCTTTTTCCGGAGGAATGGAGGAGTATGGATTTCGTTTGTTGTATAAAGATGAACTCGAGGGAAAATACGGATGAGCATTGCATTGAGACAAGGACGAGCAGATATGTCACCAGCCTTTAAGACACTCAAACTTGGTCTCAGATGGAAAGTAAGCGCTCTAACATTGAGTATGCACATCTAGACACCTCAACGAATAAAAAATAGATTTCATTTTAGCACATTCCAAGTTCGTTAAAGGCCTTTTTATTATATTCATTTGTTGTAGCTTTCATAACTACTTATTCTCATGACTCTTCTTTATTCTAGCAATAAATAAATTAACATTTTTACAAAAAAAATTCCCAGTAAAGTAGTAGAGAAAGTCGGTGGCACATATAATAACGTCAGTTTGTACCATGGTGGGAGGTGCTAGATATCATGTAGAATTAATTGAGGTGCACGCAAATTGGTCCGAACATCACGATTATAAAAAAAACAATTATTACAATAAAGAAAGTGGTGTCTGAACACTTTTTCCTTTTTTGTTTGTAAATGAATGATGTAAAATGGTGTCTGTACAGCTGTACTGATAGGCTTATATGTGTTGCAATATCTTGTTTCCTTTTTTTTAGTTTTGTTATTCTCTTTTTTCCAATGACATTCCAGAACGCTTCATATATTTAAATTCAAATTTCAAATCTCTGTAGGTAGGATTCTCAAGTACTACAGGGATCCAGAATATGAACCATAAAAGAAAATACTTATTAAACCGATTACAAGAATACCAGCTATCCATTTGGAGCACTGAAGCCTGGGATGAGATTAGACTATGTTTTCCAGAAAACAATAAGATATTGTTGACTACTCGAGACATGAAAGTTGCTCAATATGCAAGTTATCCTAAGGATCCTTTTCCAATGCATTTCCTAGAGCCAGAGGAAAATTGGAAATTGTTTTACCAGAAGGCATTTGACAAAAAACCTTTCCCAATTGAATTTGAGAATCTCGCAAAGGAAGTTGTAAGTAATTGCAAAGGATTGCCACTAATGATATCTGTGGTCTCAGGGACTCTCTCTATCAAGAAGACATTGGACGAGTGGACTAACGTAGCTCAAAGTGTGAGCTCTTTAGTAAACCTTGATGATTATCAACATTGCTCAGGGGTGCTCGCTTTGAGCTATAATCATCTTCCTTCACATTTGAAAACTTGCTTTCTGTATTTTGGAGTTTTCCTAAAAGATAGAGATATTTCTATGAAAAAGTTGATTAGATTATGGGTTGCAGAAGGGCTATTAGAGCTAAAGGGGCTTGAGGGATTTGAAAAAGTGGCTGCAAATCGTAAAGATCTACCAATTTCCAATCTTTGGAATTTACAAACTTTTATTTTTCCTCAATATACTCCACAAACCGGAACCATATATTTACCTAATGGAATTTGGGAATTGTCTCAATTGAGGCATCTCCGCTCTACAAGGATGTATTTGTGTTCTCCTCCAAAGGTATCAACTAATGAAGTCAAGTACCAAGTTTTGGAGAACTTGTTAAGTGTTTCCGGGTTGAGTCCTCGTTGTTGCACGAAAGAAATATTTGAAGGGATTAAGAAAGTGAAAAAATTGGGGATCTCTGGAACTGAAGATGAATTTGATAGTGAGCCCGGAGGCCTAGAGAATCTAATATATTTACATGAGCTTGAGGCACTAAATATTGCATCATACAGCTCTGTCAGAGTTAATTTTTTTCTTAGGCTTCCATGTCTGAGTTCTTTCCCACCAAATCTCAAGAAGCTGACACTTTGTGGTACGAGTTTACGATGGAAGGACATGACAATCATTAGCATGTTGCCAAAACTCGAGGTGCTCCAATTGAAGGATCATGCTTTTGTAGCAAACACAATATGGGAAGTAACAGAGACAGGATTTCCTGAATTGAAATTCTTGCTCCTTGAAGAGTTGATTCTTAAATATTGGAGAGCCGATGATGATTATTTCCCATCCCTTGAGCGCGTAGTTATAAAAAATTGCAGTTTCTTACAAGAGATTCCTTGGGGATTTGCAGATAGTATGACATTGGAGCTAATTGAGTTACATCAATGTTCTCCTTCCCTTGTGAGTTTTGCTGAGCTGATCCGGAAAGAGCAAGAGGATTTGGGGAACGACATGCTTAAAGTTTATGCCTTCGACACAAGAGGTAAGTAAAAAGTTTAGAATGAGCTTTCAACATCCATTATAAGTTTGACTTCTGATGAACTGTGTTAAATCAGTAGATAAGAATCAACTAATAAGATGCAAAAATTTAATTTAATAGTCACTACAAAAAAGGAATTAACGATGGACAAATTCCATTATTGAACAACAAAAAATTGTCGCTAATCTTATTTAATGACTGGTTAGAGATGGATTAGCAAAAAATCCATCTTTCTCCTTTATTTTTGTAGTGAGTTTATAATGTCGGTTACATATGCTTTTCATGTTAGGGCCTCTTCATCTCTTCGCCTTTTTAGTAGTAGTATTTAGTAGTCTCTTGGTTTTCAATGTGTATTACATTCGTTGCTTTATTATCTTGCTATGTTGCTGCCTCTTTCTTTTTTCTCGCAGTCCTGCTTTGAACATATTTCTTTTGAGTCGAGGGTCTATTAGAAACAACCTTTCTATCCCCACAAAGGTAGTGGTAAGGTCTGTGTACATCCTACACTCCCCAAACCCCACTTGTGGTGGGACTACACGATGTTCTTGTTATTATAGGTTCAGTGAACGGGTATTGTATACCAATCGTTGCACATCGTATCTAATATTTCTGTCAAACTTGTTTTATTTATATATTTACTTATTTATTATCAGAACATTAGGAAGTGCAAATTTAGCTCAACAAGGACTTGTATAGTTGATACTTTTCATATGCAAGTAAATGAAATATACTAGAAGTGATTTTTCAGGTGCCAAATATCTTCTTTAAAAATATTAATCTTCAAAAAAAATTTAAAAAAATCAAACCTTTTCATTAAAATAGAAATTTCCTGATCCATTTCTATGTTGTAACTTAGCATTATACTGCATGTGTTTTGGAGAGTACATTATGTATTCTTCAGTTGGATAAATATGAAAACAAGGACTAAATTCAAATTGTTGGCACATGATAAACAGGTGTTTTAGATCAATGGTAGTTCGGTTGAAGTTAGACATGTTAGTAAATCTTTTCTGTAATTGACACCGTTGAATCTTATTTTTGTGCAGATTGGTGACAGTTGACTACAGTTGCACTCAGACGAAGAAGTATGTAAATACGTGTTACAGTGAGTTTCCGACTCTAGGGGTAAGGCTGCATACATATAACTCTCCTCCCCATACCCCACTTGTGAGATCTCATTGCATATGATGTTGTTCTTGTTATTGTAATTCTTGTTTCATGTCAACTGAGGTTGAGTTTATCATCAAAACTTTGCAAGAACAAAAACTATAATATGTATATTACCACTCTGTAATGTTGGTCTGAGATTTTATATTCAAATTTGGTTTGTCTGGACTTTGAAGGGGTTATTCGAAGATTATTGCACATATTGTTTATAGGATGTTATTTGTAAATATTATGTATCCTGTTCAGCCCCTTTGTTACTCACAGCAAAATGCGTTCTCTTCATATTTCGTTCAGCATAAGCATAGAATGTCTTGCATTAAGACTAAATCATTTCAAACTTCTAGGGGTACTGAACTTGGAGAAAGTTAGCTGCTACGATTTACCTAGTAAATTAGTACACCTATCTTCATAAAGGTATTTGGCTATGATGGTTTGTACGATTCCTAAAGATCTAACAATTTCCAAAATTTGGAATTTACAAACTTTTTGTATTCCATCAGCATTATCAAGGAAAAAACGCTACCATTACTTTATCAAATGGAATATCTGAAGGATTTGCAGATATTATGATTTCACTGCTCATTTGTAAAACAACTAATCCCCAAATAATAAAATCGTTGTAAAAGTAGAGTTGAGAGAGAAATTCTCTTAAGGTGTAACTGTGATATTTTCTCTTTCTTTGTTAATAATATAAAAGCAGTTGTTCTCTAATGGATGTAGGATCACATTGATCTGAGCCACGTTAACTCTTATGTTTTTTTCTTTTACTTCTCCGCTAAAAACCAGCTCCTCTTTTCTTTGGGGCTGTGTAAGGGTGCGTAAACTTTTCAGAAGCTGACCAGGTCAAAGAAGACTCAGTATCTTGAACAAGATATTTTTTTCCTTAAAAATAATCAAGTCAACTATTAGAAATGGCTAGTTGATTTCTAATAGTTATATAATATGCTAGTTGACTTTCCAGTTTCATTAGAAAATGCAATTTGCAATATAGATATATTCTAGGAAACTTGGAGCAATTACTAGTATTTAATACCCTGACCAGCTCAGCTAATATAGTGATATACTTGTAAATCAAATCTCTTCATTCACAAATCGAATCGGAGATGGCTGTTTATGCTGCTGTAACTTCTCTGATGGGAACAGTGCACCTGATTTCGCAATCCAGCTTAGACTTTCAGGAAAGTAACAAAGAATGTTCGAAATCACTCTACGAGAAGGTTGGTTCTCTGTTAGAGTTTCTTGACAATTCTGATAATGAACTGATGAAGGATCTGCAGAAAAAGGTGAAAGATCTAACAAATGAAATAGAAGATGAAGTCGAATTGCAAGTTTTGCAGGTTATGGAGAAGGATGAACATATTCGAACAGAGGCGAATGAGAGGCTTTGTAAGATCTTGAAACAAGCTATAGAAGACATCGATTCTGTGAATGAAGAGCTCAGCAAGCTGAGGAACAAAAATAACAATTTGCTAGCTGGAAATTGTTTGCTTGGTGGTCCTACTTCACCACGATCGCGTGTTTCAACCCTTGAGAACGACATGGTGGGGCACATCGATGAACAGGCGAGAGTGCGGGGTGAGCTTACCGGGCACTCATCTCTACTGGAAGTCATCTCCATTGCTGGGATGGGAGGCATAGGCAAGTCAACTTTTGCCAAAAAGATGTTTTCCGATACCTCAATTGTAGGATTCTTCGATGTTCGTGGATGGATTACTGTGTCTGAGGACTACAGCTTAAGAAAGATGCTCATATCCCTCCTTCAAGACGCTATTGGCGTGAATGAAGAGCTTGATAAGAAACCCGATGATGAACTAGCTGATTGCTTGCAGAGAAGTCTCAAGGGAAGAAGGTATTTGATTGTTGTGGATGACATATGGAGCACGAAAGCCTGGGAAGACATCAGACAATGGTTTCCAGAAAACAACAATAGAAGCCGAATTTTGTTGACTACTCGGATCATGGAGGTTGCTCGATATGCTAGCTATCCTAAGAATCCTTTTCCAATGCGTGTTCTAGATCCAGAAGAAAGTTGGAATTTGTTTTGCCAAAAGGTGTTTGGCAAAAATGATTATCCAGCTGAATTTGAGAATGTCGGAAAGGTAATTGTAGGAAATTGCAACGGATTACCACTAATGATTTCTGTGGTTGCAGGGTCTCTTTCTAGCAAGAGGACACTGGACGAGTGGAATGAAGTAGCTCAAAGTGTAAGCTCATTAGTAAACCTTGATGATTATCAACGTTGTTCAGGAGTGCTCGCTTTGAGCTACAATCATCTTCCTTCCCACTTGAAAGTTTGCTTTCTGTATTTTGGAGTTTTCAAAAAAGCTAGTGAAATTTCTATTGAAAACTTGATTAGATTATGGATAGCAGAAGGACTCTTTAAGCTGAGGGGGATTGGGGATTTGGAAAAAGAGGCTTCTAGTCTACTACATGATCTTATTGATAAAAGTCTAATTGTTGCTTGCAAGCATAGTTTGGATGGCAAAATCAAGACATGTAAGATTCATGATTTATGCTTGAGAGAATCTGAAAGTGAGAGTCTTTTGTATGTTTCAAATCCCCTAATTTCAGGTACCAATGTTCCTCAACATCGTCGGTGGGTTTCATTTCATCAAGAGCCAGTGCGAGATTTTTTTTCTCTTCCCTTCCCTACTTATGGTAAAACACGTTCTCTTCATTTTCTTGCGGTAAAACCGTACAGTCTTGAATTTGAATTAGGATTAGACCGTTTCAAACTTCTTAGAGTATTGGACTTGCTGGGATCAGGCGTGTGGCATTTACCTAACGGATTATCAAACCTAGTTTCCTTAAGGTATTTGAGGGCTGCTTGCAGTGGGTATCCAGCAATTTATAAACTTCGGAATCTACAATTTCTTAGTTTTCGTCAAGATAATAAGTTTCAACCCATTGAGTTACACTTACCAGATGGAACCTGGAAAATGTCTCATTTGAGGAATCTCGACTCTGCAAGTTTTTATTTGTGTTCTCCTCCAAAGATATCTGGCAATAAGTACCGGGTTTTGGAAAACTTGCAAAGTGTTCATGGGTTGAGACCAGTTTGTTGCACTAAAGAAATGTTTGAAGGGATTAAAATGGTGAAAAAATTGGGGATTTGTGGTGAGAGTAATCACTTCTTTGATGTGCCCAAATGCCTAGATAATCTTATATATTTACCTGAGCTAGAAGAACTTAGAATCACAGTCTTATTATACTACCGTTACAGAAGTGATTTCCTTCATAGGCCTCCAGTTCCATGTGAGGGTTCTTTCCCACCGAATCTCAAGAAGCTGACACTTCAAGGAACTCATCTATTATGGTCAAAACTTACAATCATTAGCAAGTTGCCCAAACTCGAGGTGCTCCAATTTAAGGCGTTACAGTGGTTTGATGATGAGCTTGGAGAAACTGTCTGGGAAGTATCAGAGATGGGATTTCCTAAATTGAAATTTTTGCTCATAGAGAAGAAGGGTCTTAAAAACTGGAAGGCCACCGACGATTCTTTTCCATGCCTTGAGCGTGTAATTATCAAAAACTGTCGTTTCTTACAAGAGATTCCTAAAGAATTTGCAGATAGTATGGCACTGAAGCGAATTGAGTTATGGGGATGTACTCTTTCCCTTGTGAATTTCGCTAAGGAGATCCAAGAAGAGCAAGAGATTTTGGGAAACAACATACTTCAAGTTTATGCCTATGACACAATTAGAGGTAAGTGGAATGATTTTTCAACATCCATTATATGTTTTACCAGTAATTAATTGACCTTGATGACTTTGATTCAAAATTTTATGTGCATAACTACTAGTATATCTTTTGATTGTAATAAGATAGGTAAAATTAAATATTTCATATATATAGACTCTGTAAAAGTGGAAGGTGGGGGGATGGAATTCGTTTAGATTGAATAAGTTGATCACATCTCTCTTACATCTTGAGAGGCCTAGTTTAGTCCATTATATTGTTGGGACATTTGGTTATAGAAATTTGTTGGAAATGAAGACACTTTTGAAAGAGTAGCATGCCAATTATTGCAAAAAAAAAAAATGTGCCCTTACATCTATGATAAGCGTAATGGGGAGATGTGATTAGACAGAATATGGTGCAGCTTCAGCTTATCGAGGACATGACCTTAAATCAGAGAGTGTAGAAGTCATGGATTAGGGTAGAAGGTTAGTAGGTAGTGTAGTGTTCTCTTACTTCGGAAGGGTTTAGGCTTAGTGGTGTACGGTGTCTGTCGTAGTATTTGTTTTATTCTTGTAATGTCTTGCTTTTGCTTTCTATCACCATCTGTTTTTGTTATGGTGTTTCAATTATTGCATTATTTTGTTCTTATTACTGTTTTCTTCCGTATTAGTTGCTTCACTGTCTATTTTATACGTACTTTGATTTGTTGTACTCGAGTCGAGAGTCTTCCAGAAACAGCCTATCTACCTCCACGAGGTAGTGGTAAGGTATGTGTACACTCTATCCTCCCCAGACTCTACTTGTAGGATTTGATCACTAAGTATATATATAAATATTGTTGTTGTTACATATATGATCAGCAGGGTAACGTTTTCAACAATGGTTTAGATATGCTCTTCAATAACGTTTTTAACAATGGTTGAAGCTAGCTAGATATGTTAAATCTCTTAAAAATATGTGCAGAAGTATAGATATGTCCTACCGAGGAAGATGCAAAGGAAGAAGTAAAGCTGGTTTCCTCAAGGAATTTGCAGATCGTTTAAACATGAAGAAGTAAACAAATGAAGCCAAGGACATTCAACATCTACTATATCCATCAAAAATAAGTTTCAACTTCATATATACCGTGTAAGTCTCCATCGGAACAGGTTTGGTTGAACTCCCTTACTCTGGCATCGCCCCTGGTGGGATTACACTAGATTGTTATTGTTGTTCTTGTTCTTGTATCTCATAAAATGGGGTTGATTTTATCATCAATACTCAAACTAGAATATGTAATAGTTCATTTGTACTTTTACCCCTATTTTGTGATGCTCTTTGAGCAACTAATTTTTTTGCTTATATCTCTTTCATATGATAATATTCTACAAGTAATTATGTCTTTGTACTCTAAAAGTACGTATGTAAGCTAAGTATAAGTTCGATTGCTAAGGATAAAATTAAAAGATGATGGGAAAATGGTGTTATTTCTTCTCATGAATTACCATTTTTAGTTGATTCATTAGCTCTTGTGAAAAATTGGTCCAGTAATTTGATTTTTCTTGACCTATTTTTTAAAACTACAACACATTATCCTACAACAAATGAACCAAAATTTTCTATCTTTTATCTTGTTTTTATGTCACTTTCAAATGTTATTATAAGATCATATTATATAAAAAAAAATTGATTTCAAATGTATTATTATAACTCCTCTCGGGTTATAATTTAGGCCTCAATTATTTGCCGTTAATAAACTAAATGGTTTAGATCTTAGGTTATTAAGTGCATTTGTTTTGAATAAGTTATCATTGAAGTATTGAGCGAAGGCTTAATATTATTAAGAACTATTTTTGTGTGAATAATTTTCATATTACTCTATTCATAATTACTAACCATCATCATTACCACTTCTGACATCACAATTATCACCATTATTATTCGACCATAATTTACGTCGCTAACTACCAGCCGCCACACCAACCAACATAGCCATCAGACCGTCATGGGCAACCACTTATTTCAATCGCTGTTACACCTATCACTTAAATCATTATAATTATATTCACTTCCACCACCATCATCATCATCATCGCAATTGCCACCTCTATCATCACTGGGGTCAATCTCTACTACCAACCACCCCCATCATCACAACTAGCATCGTTGTCAACTACCACCACACATTGTTCAGTTACCATCATCAACGCTATCATTTACTAGCATCAACTTCACCATCACAACCACCATTATCAATTGTCACCATTACTTCAGTCTCTACAATACCATGCAACTATTTCCATCATATATAATATCACTACCACCACCATTATCAACCACTAACAATAGTCATTATCATCATCACCACTACAACCCGTCTCTACCATTGCTAGTAACATAAACATTTTAATTCTTATTTAAATTATATATTTATTATATTTACAAATAAATAAATATGAATATTCAGACATTGTAAATCAAATAATCTAAAAATAACATATTAATTGATATACATTTTAATTTTGACACATTAATTTTAATAAAAATAAATAAGACCTTATACACTTTTTTTTTACAATTTATTTTTTCAGTAAAGTAGAAGAGAAAGTCGGTGGCACGTATAATAACGTCAGTTTGTACCATGGCATCAATGCATTTTGTCAGCGACAGTTCTATTTTTATTTATTTTTTATTTTTCGTTCGACGTTCATTGCATTTAGTCAGAGAAAGTTTTTTTTTTTTTTTCATAGTGTCAATAAAAAAAATATATTCTTAATTAATATAAATTTTTTTTTAAAGAATTGGTCAAGTCAATAACTATTTTACATGTTCAGTATTTGACTTGACATAATACTTAGAATCTGTTTAGATTGACTTAAAAAAGTAATTTTTAAGTTAAAAATAAAAAGTCAAACCGAAATGACTTTTAAGTAAAAAAATAAAAAGTAGAGGAGACCTACTTTTGGTTTCTGATTTATTTAAAGTCATTTTTTACCTTGCCAAACACTTCGTAACTTATTTTAAGTCATTTTAGACTTATTTTAAGTTATTTTTTATATTTGTCAAACACTTCTAGAAATCAAAAATTGACTTAAAAGTAGGTTTGACCAACTTTTAAGTCAATCCAAACAGACTCTTAGAAAACATTTAGGGGTCGTCGGTCGGGAATAATAAATTATCTCGAGATAAATTACTCTACCATGTATATGGCGTAACTTATCTCATCATTAGTTAAGGTATAAATCATGAGATAAATAATCTCAGGATTGTCTGATACTTTTAAACAAACACGCATTTTATTCATGAATTACTAAACTTGTACCTCACACCAAACTACTCTAAGTAGCATGATAATTTTATTATATTATTTTTTATAATAATAAATTCAATGTTTTATATGTTGGTGGTGGTGCTTTGGAAATGCATTGAAAATGATAATTAATGTAATAAAATAAAGTATGAAATAAGTAATATATTATCTCTTCATTTTTTTTAAAGGATTAATTACTGGATCCCTTTTAAAAAATAATTACTTATTTTAAATATACTCTCTAATTATTACCATTTATAGCAATATATATCAATACAATGTATTTTATTAAATTATCTTTCTCTCGCTCTTTTTTCTTTTTTCTCTGTCATGCACTCTTTCTTCCTTTCTTTCTCTTTACAAACTTTTTTTATGAGCTCTTTTCTATCTCTCTAATCCTTGGCCGATCAATAATGTAGCGAACGAAAGAACATTTTATTATCTATAAATTGAATAAAATTTGAATCAATAATAAATTAAACAAGTAATCAAATCGTAACAAATAAATCAATAAACTGCAAAATGAATTAAACTTGTATTAAAAGTGTATTACACAAATATTAAAGTTGAATTAGAAGAGAGAATTAAGCATGAATAAAAAAAGCGTAACTAATGAAAGACCAGACAATGATCTATAAAGTAAATTAAACTTGTATCAATAATGAATTAAACATGTAATCCAATAGTAACAAATCAACCAATAAACTACAAAATGAATTAAATTTGCATTAAAAGTGTATTACACAATATTAAAATTGAATTAGAAGAGAGAATTAAGAATGAATGAAAAGTGTAAATAGAATGAATTAAACTTGTATTATTCATGAATAAAACATGTATTTTATGTGTCTTGTAAATTATTTTTGGTTTGTATCACTAAGAACGTGAGTAATGTTTGCAATATGTATTAAAAATGTATTATGAGTGTGTTACCTAAATTATTTTAGTTGATATCATTAAAAGGGGAGTGAAATT
>JAJOOO010011734.1:0-12811 GCA_029582685.1 Solanum piurae | reverse complement strand
CGAAGTAATAACTAAGCCAAACATCGATTATGATGTCTAATATGAGGTAAAGGTAAGGGTTAGTAAAGTATACACACGTAGCCGGACCAAGGTGCGGGGTGAAATTCTCTAGATGCCGGACCAAGGATTTAGAGATACCTAAATTATCACTTTGCATGTAATACACTACAAAAGGATTGCTGTTACTAGGATTGCTGCGTTATGAGATTGTGGGGAACACGTATACCCTAGTTATTTCTCTTATCTTGATAACAACCTAAAGTGAGTTTGATTATTGATTACTTATTAAAATCCTGCTATTTGTTTTACATAAACACAAACCCCCCTTTTTATTATCTGTTTCTGGAAATAACTTGACTAATTGAATATAATTGTTAGTTAAAAGTAAAGTCTAAACCATTTTCCTCGTGGGATCGACCCCAACCTACAAGTTGGGTTCTTTACTTGATAACGATCGCTTATGCTTCTGAAAGGAGGTGTAATTTGAGCGTATCAACAGGCATGTTATCACACATCATATCAAACCCAACAGCAAAATAAGATGACACATAAGAGAAAGTAGACCCTGGATCAAACAACACAAATATAGATCGATAGAAGACTGGGACATTACCTGTAATAACTGCATTGGACGCTTTATCCTCAGGTCTTCCCGGAAAGCATAACACTAGCCCTCGCTGCCACCTCCAACCTAGGTTACCCTCTACCCCCGACTCTACTGAGTTGTAGCACTAAAAACAAAAGATCTACCTCCTCTACCTCGACCTCTGCCCTATGGTACCAGTTGTCTAGTTTAAAATGAAGAATTAGCCCGGGGTCCTCCATGACCTCTCTGGAAAGGACACTATTGCATCATGTGATCGAGATCTCAACAATTGAAGCAAAACCTCTAATTTGGGAATTGCTGGGCGGATACTGAAAACGCACTATAATTACCTCGCCCTGTACGTCACTGTTGTGAACCATACAAGCCCTGACCAACGCTATAAGACTCACAAGGTATAGATGACCACCCTAAAATGTTGGCATATATGCATGAAAGGTTCTGATACTGAAAGGAACCACTCTCTTTGTGTGATCCCCTGCCTCTAGATAGGTGAGGCACCAGAAAACTGATCTGATGTACAAACCCTGTTAGGGTCCCCAAACTCCTCTCTCTCCATCAATTATGCCTCCTTGGTGGCTCTTACAATGGACTAGAAGGAATCCCCCCTCACGAGATTCCTTGAACACAACTGATCGGATAGAGAAAGTCAGCCCCCTCACAAATCTATGGATCATCTCCGTCTCGTCTGGAATAATGGCCAAAGCATGCCTAGACAACTAGAAAAAATGGGCCTCATACTTTACAACAGATAAGTTATTATGTTTCAAATTCTTAAACCTCAAGCGACTTTCCCCTCTTACGCTCCAAGGGACGAAGCAGTCACAAAAGTCACTGGAAAATATCTCCCACGTCACTATAGGAGATCCAACTAGAAAAGACCTTGAATAAGCTCTCTACTACTCTCTCGGTGGCCACGAAATTGGAGGGTAGCATACCAAACCCCATGTGACTCAGCTAATCCAAGCACCTCTAAGAACTCTCGGCATGTAGTCAGAAACTCATGAGCGTCCTCGATATTCCCACCCTGTAACTGAGGTGGGTTCATCTTCCAAAATTCCTCATACCTACGCTACTCATCCTCTGTCAGAAAACCAAGGTGCACCTTGACCCTCAACTACTAGTGCAAGATCATTTCTAATCACAAGATCCACTAGTGGCTACCCTACGAGATCCTGAATAACTAGAGCCTACTGTTGCTCCGGGGTTTAAGCCCCCACTCTATTCTAAGAGTCTTGTGGTAAGCTGGTTGCACCACCGCCCAGAGTAAAGCTCTCAAGCACACTTAACACCCTCAATAATGTATCCTGAAGCAAAGGTGTTGTTGCAAGTTCTGGAAGAACCTAGTCCTACCATTCATCAATCGAGGCTCTAGAGAGACGTCTATAGCACCGCCCTTCGTTGGTGCTGCTCTATGGGCACGACCTCTAGCTAGTGTCATTCTATGGGAACAACCACTAGCTCGGGCTCTACCCCTACCCCTAGTTGGGGCCTCAATAACTATTTCGGGGACTGCATCCCCTGTACCACCAGTAATAGTAACTGCATTCCTCGCTAACTATCAAAAGAACATGTGATAACACAATACTAAAGAAGGTAACAACACACGATGAGAAAGAATGAACAAAAAAGAATTTCCTAACACTCTTCATAGCCTCTCGAACATAAGTACAGATGTCTCCGTACAGATCCTCAAGACTCTACTTAGACTCGGTTTGTATACATGTGAGACCTATGAACTTGGGGTTCTGGTACCATTTTGTCACGACCCAAAAATAGACGTGATGGCACTCGTCTCATCCCACCAAGACAAGTCAGCATTAACCTAACCATTACGATAAAGTGTGAAAATAAAATAACTTAGAAGTTTAATAGCAAATACTAATGTAGATAACAAGTCAACTTAATTAAACCCCAAAACTTGTTGTCACGTGCACAAGCGTCTAATGTATTACAATAGATGTGAAAGAAAAACACAAGTCTCAATTGATATTGTCTCTAAAGCAGAACAAAATCATAAATAGGAGTAAGAAGGTCCGCTGGGATGACAAACAAATACCTGACAAATCTTCACAGCAAGCCTTGGACAAGAAGAGGGTAGAGAGTATCATAAAGATCTGGACTCGACCTACACAACTGTATAAGCAAGGGATGAGTACCAAAGCACACAATACTCAGCAAGCAAACGACAAAATACCAAGCTAAGAATATAGAAACAGGTACCTTTACACTCCAACCAAACCTTCAAAGCTACAACATGTATAAAACCAGTCCAACCTAACAGTGCATAATTTAAATAGTTCATAGCTCTATGGCAACATTCTATCAATTTCTGCTCAACAATACACTAGATAAAGTCATCAATGACAAATTCCATAAAAAAGAACTCATAAGTTCACCATGATAAAAGTATGCAATACAATGAAATGAAATGTCAAATATGATGATGCATGTCAGACCTAGTGATACACACCCGCTAACTCTCAGTCCGTGACCCATGTGGGACATATCTATCCATACATCCATCGCAGCGCGTGACACGTCCCTTGATAATAGAATTTGTTGCGGCATGTGACACATTCTTCGATAATATAATTGGTCATGGCGTACGACACGTCCCTCGAATCATAATAATATTCATCGTGGTGTGCAACACGTCCACCGAAATGGTACCTCCTCTTTAATTTCTTATTCTTCCTCAATTCACATAGCACTTGTCATAACTATGTCTAAGAATCAATGCAAATGGCATATTCACACAATTAATGAGGAGATGACTATTTCCATAACAATGCACAATTCACAACAACACAATCGTGATACAACATCAACAATTAATCAATAAGCCATTCGAACTATTCTCAATACATCACACATCAATAATTAATCACATTGCCTTTTATTATCCCTTTTTCATCATTAGAATTATTCAATATGGACAAGTCAATCCATCACCGAGTCTCATTACTCCCTAACACACACCACAAGGAAATACACAATTTTACACACTTAACAAGGGTCTAGAAATCCACTTGCCTCAAATAATCGAGCAATTACTCCGGGACTTGAGTCTTTCCCTTTCGTTGGGCTTCCAAATCAATGCAAGCTATTCACTAAATAATCACGATAATATTTCTAAATTAACAACACCCATATTACTAAATCTAGTTCTTAATTCTGAATGCCAACCAATACGTCAAGTATCATTTTCCTAAATTTTAAGCCTAGGGTTAAGTCTAAATTCCTCAAATATCGTAAATTTGATAATAGTCATATAATACAATACACCTAACCTTCAATTACATTCACCCAATATTTAAAAAAAGAAATAAAAACCTAAATTATCATAGGTCACAGATGCATAATGATACTCCATGGGAAGCTTGGCATATTGTCCAAAGGAACGACAATATAGCTTCTATGTGAAAGGATTAGTTAATATCTATCACAACCTTATCAAACCTCATCATTTCATCATTACATAAACCCCAAAATTTACAATTTTCCCTCCAATTATAATTACCCATCAGTTAAGAAAACTTAGTTCATTAATTGCATCTACACACAATATAATTAATAAATGCACTATCCTCCAACTCCAACTGACCACATTATGTACAGAAGAAAGAAAATTTTGAAACCTTTTTATGAAGATTATGCCACTTCATTTTGACGTTGTACGTAAGTCTCGTGGAATTCTATTTTTTCCCTTAAATTATGACCCAAAATTCTAACTCTAATAATTTATTTCCCTATATGGGTGAAATGTTATATAGTATTAAATGAATTATCTTTGACCCATTAAGCATTAACTAAAATTAGTTATTTAATAAATAACTGTCAATTAATTAACTATATTTAAACGAATAGTTCAAAATTCTCCAAAATGACCTTTCGGCTCATTACACAAATAATACAAATACCACAATAATGTTGAAACTATACAAATAATAACTAGGACGTATACTTGCTGATATTTACCAAATATACATAGAAGGTAACTATATACAATTTAGATCTTATACAAATATAATTGTTTTCATAACTTACACAAACTAAATGCCTCAACTAATTGTATAAATACGAAAATTAATTGATAAACACACATGAATCTATTATATAGGTACAACTATAATTCTGAATTTTTTTTGGCTATAAATCTTGAAATATGTAATGTTATACAAAATAACAAGAAGAATTAAAATATATTATACTAATTAATTTATACAATTTACCTAAATTCCTTCCACATCTTGTTGGTTCATTGAATCTGATTGGATCACGACTTCTTCGGATGATATTAATTTATTGCTTGTAGATGCAATTTCTTTCACATTGCACTTGTAATTTGAAATCAGAACGTCATCTAAATTGTCTTCTTTCTGTTCATCTCCTTTTTTGTTCTTATTTTTGAAATTAAAAACATGCACAAGTTGTTGAAATCTGGGAGCAAAATTTGAGAGGGAAAGAAGAAACTCTTGCCCTGAAAATTTGGGAGCATGATTTGAGAGGGAAGAAGAAATTTTCTAAATTTTGAAATCTGATTGTGCTTGAATGAATTAAGGATAAAACTAAGTAAAAATACTATGCAAAGAGAGGAAGTCTACTTTATATAAATGGGGAAAATTGAATCATACAAAATCAAACGTGGCCAAGTAAATAGATGTAATCATTTAAAATTTATTAAATATAAAGTTATAAAATGATTCAAATTATATTAAATCATGAATATGTTAGTCCAAATAAATATTATGATTAATATAATTGAGTTAATTATTTAAGTTCAATAAATATGGATTTAATTAAAGTCCAAATTAGTTGATTTGGGCTACAATAGATGAACCCAGTTTGGTAAGTCTAATGTCATCTCATCCTAGAGGCTCATTTTGGTGCCACATGGCAAATGACGTGGCATACCAAGTCCAACATAGAAGCCAATAGGATCATTCCATGTGTCAAAAATGATAAGCCCGCTTCATAAAGTCCATATGTCATGTCACTTAAATCTGATTTGCCGAAGGAAATCTTGTTTCTATCACAACTCCTCTATTCTAAAACTATAGTAGGGGCCTCATAATTCAGAAAAGGAACCAGAAAATTCTAAACAAGAAGTTAGAGAAAACTCGTGGATCAAACGCCATAGATTTCTCTATAAAATACAAGTTTAAGAATGAAAGAATTAGTTCAATAATGATCAATATCAAGACCACCAGATTCAAGAACAAGCTCGAAGTTCTTGAATTCAAGTAAAAGTCAAGATCAAGATAAAGTTCAAGTTGACGTTCATCAAAGATTCAAGAACTCCAAAGCTCTTGAATCCAAGATCAAGTTCAAGATAAATTCAAGATCAAGCTCAAGAGCCCTTGAATTATATCCAAAAATAAGAATTAGAGGAATCATATATATTGTAACACTCACACTTTGAAATCAATAAATACGATTGTTATAATAATTTTTTGTCTTGATCATCGTTTTCTAGACTTGAAATTTATTGTCTACGAATTCGGTCATGCCTAGTGGGACAATCTCTACCTCTCATCTAAACTTTTCAAGCATCAAAGAATATAAAAATGTCTTACACTATAGAAGAACAACTGATAAGCTTGAATAAAGCAATTGAAGGCTTGCCAAAGTGCGCACACGAACAAGATACAAAACTTTCCAAGCTAAAAAATAAGATGGATAGCATAATTGAAAGAAGATCGGGTCAAGCACCTTTGAAGCTTCCTAGAATTCAAGATGAAGGAAAATGTTGCATAAAGCAAACAAAGATCAAAGATATTCATCTCTCTGATGAAGGTTTGATTCCTATTGATCAATTGAAGGACTTTATTATAGAGGCTATCGAAGACAAATATGATTCCTCATCCAAATTTTCTCTCACATATGCGAAGTCTTATACATAAAGGATTGATAACTTGGAAATTCGTAAGTGATATCAACCTCCTAAGCTCCAACATTTTGATGGTAAAAGAAATCCCAAACAACATATAGCTCATTTGTAATACCCCAGAAACTAGTAGGCTAAACTAAAGCTTGACGTGAGGGTTAGAGTCGTAGATATAACTTCCCGTACTTAAAATGAAGGGTGTTGGGTTAGAACGTCAAGGTACGACTCCCCAAGGACCAACCATGGGTCCTTGAGGAGGACTCTTCAAAACTGCCCAAGAAAGTGCCCAAGGCCACCCACGAAGAGGACTCACGCCCTTTAGGTC
This sequence comes from Solanum piurae, assembly GCA_029582685.1. Taxonomy (NCBI): domain Eukaryota; kingdom Viridiplantae; phylum Streptophyta; class Magnoliopsida; order Solanales; family Solanaceae; genus Solanum; species Solanum piurae. The sequence continues at coordinate 5,992 of JAJOOO010011734.1, read as the reverse complement.
CACCCACACTCCGTGGGTGAGGGGCCGTGGTTTAGGGCCCTGAAAATCAAGCCTCTGAACCCCAACCCACATTCACTAGCATGGGCCATGGGTCCAACCACGGTCCGTCAGTGGTGGGTCATGGGTGAGGCCTGAAACCGCCTTTTGATGGTGAAGTCTAGGGGTGCTTTGGGGTTTTCCATTTTTAATTAATATCAAGTGATGTCATTTTAGCCTATTTTTAAACACCTATATAAGTATTTTAGACCCCTAAACTAACTCATCCAAATCATTATTTCTAATTCCCAAGTCCAAATAATTTTTCCCCAAATATTGTCTCTCTAGAACTTCAAGGAAGAAGAAGAAGAAGGAAGTTGGAGGTAGGGTTGAAGGAGCAAGGTTTTCTTCTCAAATTCATTGGATTTCAAACCTAAGCTATGGTATCTCTTCATCCATGGATAGAATTCATCCATGAAGTCCCTTCAAAACCCAAATTTCAAGGATAGAAATTCCCCAAAAGCTAGGGTTTGATTCCAAGTCATGGATTCCTTTCAAAAACAATTCTGATGATTTAATTACTTTATATTATGATTGAATTTAACATTTATTGTGGATTTTATGTTGAAATCCCCAAGAATTCATGAAATCCCCATATTCCCAATTTATGACTTTGTGATGTGGGTGAATTGATGAAAGAAGGATATTATGAGATTATGCTTTTAGCAATTGAGCTATTTGAATTATGTTATGATCCATGTCTAATGTAGTAATTCTAGATGTGTTGATGGAATATGATCTATGGTCTTTGAAGGTCAATGTATGAGAATTATGCATGATTATGAGATTTATCTATGTGCTTTAAGAACTCTTTGAGAGTAAAGTGAATATTATTATGATCTTGTTGTGTGTTGTTGTAAGGGTATTCTAAATTACACACCTATGAATGAAAATTACATGTTGTGAAAGGTTTCCTCACAATATTATGATTCTAAGATTGAAAGGCTATTCTCACCTATTGAATCTATGAGCTATCTTATGAATGATGTTGGAATGAGTATCGATACATTCTTCCATGAATATGAAATCAAGTTATGACTGAATAAGTACTCCATGGGATGAATGTTTAGCACCGAGTGGATATTGATATGAGATGAAAGCCCTCACGTGAGTTGAGGTGGGGTTTCTAAGAGCAATCTCTTGAGATGGATGCCCTCACGTGAGTCGAGGCCGGGTATATAGTAGCAATCTCCTTGTACCATAACTATGTTCCCTTATAGGTTATTTAGCTAGTGGATCCACCTAAGCTAAAATAGTGGTTCTACCTTAGACAAGTAGGACAACCCTTTTCGGTGTGGGTAACACTGGATTCCATGTTAAGCTCACATGGTCTATGTCGGTTAAGGCTTATTCCCACTATGATTGAATATGAATTATGAATTATGGATACTCAAGAAGCTTTACTTAGTATGGGTGGGATTATGGGATCTTATTCATGCATTGCACAAGTAGGCTTTGAGGGTAGTTATGGTATGTTTCTCTTATCTTATGAAGGTCTATGAAATGATGTATGTTTAATGTGGATTGTTGCTATGAGTTCCTATGAGTGATTAAAGGTGGATGTTCCCTTGTCTATGTGAAGTAAGTTAATGATGAGGTCAAAAGAAGGATTAATATGAATGAGGACCTAAAGTGACTTGCTTAGCATGGGTGGGATTATGGGGTCTTATCCATGCATTGCACAAGCTTGCCTTGAGGTGACTTATGAAGTGTTTCTCCTATGTACGTTATGTTAAAACTAGATTGCATTGATTATGTTTATGACTATGCGGTGATCTCTTATGCTTATAACCTATGTCTTATTATGAGGTCTCATATGCTTATGACTTGTGTTTTTTTCCCACTATCATCAAAATAATGGTTTAACCTACAAATTGCATGTATTCAACTAAAATGTCCCTTTTAGAATGATTTCAAGGTTTTTATGCATGGCTATCATACTTAGTGCATTTTTGTACTAACCCATATTTTTCTACATTTTCCCTAAGTGTAGGGTCTGGTTCTTAAGGCGGTCATCAATTGGTTAAAGCTTGGATTCGACTATTCTCCTAGCTTGTGGTGAGTCCTCATGATTCGAGGACGGATATTATCCTTGTAGTTCCTTTCTTGTATTTTCTTTTCGCATTATGTGTATGGACTGTGACCCTATTTGATTCAAGTATTGTAATAGATGGCTAATTGAGACAAGTCTAGACTTTCGCTTTGCTTTTATGAAAAGCTTTATAAGACTTGAAATGTGTTTTACTCTTTATTGTTCTATGCTTATGTTATGATATGCTAAGGGGCTTACATGGTACCTCTAGGGGTTATATGTGCCTTGTTACATCTAGGGGGTACCCCTGGGTCGTGACAAACTTGGTAATCAGAGCACAAGGTCTAGAATGATTCTAGGATGATGTCTCATAAGCCACATCTAGTAGAGTCTTGTTCATTATGTGAAGCGCGCCACATATATGAATGAGAGGCTACAAGATGATTAGGAAACTACACTTCTTTCATTACTCTTAAGTCATGTCATAGAGTTTAACTCTATAAAGTCCCTCTCCTAATCCTTCCCTTGTGTCTTCAGGATATGAATACACGAAGGGCCAACACTAGAAGAATGGAGGGTGACAATATGAATGAAAAGTTCCTCAAGTTCCGATTGATCCTTCGGCTATGTCGAATGTGGAGGTTAGGTCAACATTCCAAATGTTGGCCCAAGCCATGACAACTCAAGCCCAAGTCATGATGGCCAAAGCCAATAGAGAGGTGATTGCTCCCATAAACCCTAATATGAATTCAGCGGCTTCGAGAGTGAGAGATTTTGCAAGAATGAACCCCCCTAAATTTTATGGCTCCAAAATAGAAGAGGATCCTCAAGAATTTGTGGATGAGGTTTACAAAGTACTTGCTATTATGGAGGTGACTTCGGTAGAGAAAACAGAGTTAGCCGCTTACCAATTGAAAAGTGTTGCTCAAGTATGGTATAATCAATGGAAGAATAATAGGCCGGTAGGAGCGGGTCCCATAGAGTGGGAAGTGTTTAAATCGGCGTTTCCTGATAGGTTCTTTCCCCGAGAGTTAAAGGAAGCTAAGGTGGAAGAGTTCATTAACCGTCGTCAAGGAAAAATGAGCGTGAAAGAGTATGCACTAAATTTCACTCAATAGTCCAAGTATGCCCCAACTATGGTAGCAGATTTGAGGGATGAGATGAGTAGGTTTTTTACGGGTGTGTCCGACTTGGTAGTAAAAGAATGTCATTTAACAATGCTCCATCACGATAAGGATATCTCACGTCTTATGGTGCATGCCCAACAAATTAAGGAATTAAAACTTTAGGAGAAGAATAGAGAGGTAAAGAGAGCTAAAACCGGTGATGGGAACTTCTCCAATGCTAGGTCCGATGAACAAGGTCAACCAAGGTTCAAACAAAGGTTTTCCAACCAAGGTTCCTCTAATGCATCACCAAGGGTCAACAAGGATAGGGTGTCTAACCCTAAATCTCAAGGAGGAAATGGAGGCAGTTCTTCTTTTGAGAGATCTACATGTGCCAAGTGTGCGACGGAACATGCGGGTAAGTGCCTAGCCGGCACAGATGGTTGCTTTGGGTATGGAAAGAGTGGTCACAATATGAGAGATTCCCCGATGCTCATGGCTAAAGGGAGAGAGGCCAAGCAATCTTCTTCTAGTTGTCTGGATCCCAATGCTCCAAAGCATGGTCGCAAGCCTATGCACTATGGTCTACAAATGACCAAGAAGGCTCTCCGGATGAAGACACTGGTATGTTGATAGTTTCCATATAGATGTAAATGTTTTATTAGATCCCGATGCTACTTATTTGACTTTGATGCTATCCTTGGAGGGGATTGGTTGCATTTTGTTAGATCTCTATTGATTTTAGAACCCGGTAGGGTTATTATGAGTTTTTGGTTATGTCTTTGGGATTGCTTGAAAGAAGTGGTACTTGAGTAATTAGTAGGGGCTTCCTCCCAAGGGGGGTATTATGTGCTTAGATGGAAAGGTTGTTGAGTATCCCGATATCCTCATCTCTTTCTTCTACTCCTATTCTTGATTGAGACAAAGAGTTCCTTTTTGGCTTGTCTTATGTTTTTGAGTCATGGGTGTTTTAGGTGTCCCGTGATCTCCTTGTATAAGCATGTTCTTGAGAAGTTCTTGATTAGTAAGAAAACGAGTTTTCAGGATTTATGTGTTCCTCATGTTGTTGTGCATTTAGTATAAGTTGCCTATATGCTTCATGAGATGAATTGTTGAACATGCTTTAGTATGCTTTTGAGAGTAATTGCATATTGGCACCATGTTATTGTGTTGAGAATGCTTTTAGTTGGAGAAAGTAGTTCCTCTTATGAATATGTGAAATGTTGAGCTTTAATGCATAATGGGTTGTTAGATGTAGTTCCTACTTCCTTGTGTTGCATTGATCAAGTTTGAGATGGAGTTGAAGTTTCCTCCTTTGAATTGTGCATTATTTTGATATTGCATGCATGATGGGTTTCTAGTCTTGAGTTTTTAATTATGTAAGGTGTCTAGATCGTCATTCGAGGACGAATGTTCCCAAGGGGGAGATATTGTAACACCCCAGAAACTAGTAGGCTAAACTAGAGCTTGACGTGAGGGTTAGAGTCGTAGATATAACTTCCCGTACTTAAAATGAAGGGTGTTGGGCTAGAACGTCAAGGTACGACTCCCCAAGGACCAACCATGGGTCCTTGAGGAGGACCTTTCAAAACTTCCCAAGAAAGTGCCCAAGGCAGTGACCCACGAATGGGACTCACGCCCTTTAGGTCCACCCACACCCCGTGGGTGAGGGGCCGTGGTTTAGGGCCCTGAAAATCAAGCCTCTGAACCCCAACCCACGTTCACTAGCATGGGCCATGGGTCCAACCACGGTCCGTCAGTGGTGGATCGTGGTGAGGCCTGAAATCGCCTTTTGGTGGTTAAGTCTAGGGGTACTTTGGGGTTTTCCATTTTTAATTAATATCAAGTGATGTCGTCTTAGCCTATTTTTAAACACCTATATAAGTATTTTAGATCCCTAAACTAACTCATCCAAATCATTATTTTTAAATCCCAAATCCAAACCAACTTTTCCCCAAATATTCTCTCTCTAGAACTTCAAGGAAGAAGAAGAAGGAAGTAGGAGCTAGGGTTTAAGGATCAAGGTTTTCTTCTCAAATTTATTAGATGTCAAAACTAAGGTATGGTAGCTCTTCATCCATGGAGTGTAACACCCCGGAAACTAGTGAGTTGAACTAGTGTGTTGTAGAGTCATGTAGTGGAGTTTTGGAGTGTTGTGTGAGGGTTAAAACTCATAGAAATGACACCCGTACTTATAATGACATATTTAGGGGTTAAACATATGGGTACGACTCCCCAAGGGGTCCTTGAGGAGGACCCCAACACTGCCTAAAAAGCTGTCAAAACATCAGTTCACGGTTGCAATTCACGGGCAGTAGGTTGGCCTACTCCCCATAGATCATGGGAGTAGGTCAAGCCTGAGTGGCCTGCAACATGTAGGGTCTCATGTCCAAACCACGGACCCAAACCACCCCCAGTCAACCCATCCACGGTTTGTGGATGGGGATTCGTGAATGCTGCCAGTTTTTGGTAATTTAGTTTTAAGTGAGGAGTTGGGGGTTAGTTTAGTAATTAGTCTACGGGTTAGGAGGGGCAATTAGTTAGTTAATTAACCTACTATAAATAATTAATAAACCCTAAACTAATCACTTTAACTCATTCATCAAAAGACCCAAAATTACTCTCCAAGAAATCCTCTCTCTAGAAGAAGAAGAAAAAGAAGAAAGAAAGTTGGGGCAGCAGCTTAGGGAGATTTTCACCATTGATTCAAGATTTGTTTAGGGCTTTGATTGAAGGTATGTTAAGCTTAATCATCCATGGGTTCTTCCACCCATGGAACCCCTATAGTTTCCCCTCAAGTGTGAACTCAAAAACCCAA
>JAJOOO010011733.1:0-59358 GCA_029582685.1 Solanum piurae | reverse complement strand
GGGGGGAGGGGGTTGAATTTCTCCTTTTTCATTTTTTTCTTTTAGGACAATTGACTTGTCGAATTCACCAGTCGACTATTATCCGTAGATGTAAGAAGACAGTAATGAAAGTGCATAAAGTAAACTTGACACAAAATATTTTTATACTGGTTGGGATCCAGAATGGATCTTACGTCTAGTCCCCTGGGGTTGCAAGGGTGTTCTCTTCAAGCCTTTTGAACTGAGAAGTGTGTACATGATTTGAATGTAGTTCCTAAGTCTACACTCCAACTTTTTTTTTCTTTTTGATACAAAGTCTCACCAACAGTATCTCTCTTTCTCTCTCTTTTTGTTTACATAGTAGAACACTAAGTAATACATGCTTGATTAAAAGTAGAGTAAAGAAGACGGGATGATTCAAACTATTTGTATATTCTTCTTCCTCAATTGACTCTTGAAAATATAGAGTGAGAACAACTGATTTGGTCTTCAAGAACAGATGGCAACCTAAGAGCATATTGATCCTTGGAAAAAGGCAATAGATGATCATATTTCCAAGAATAAGGTTAAGGCATATTTGAAATGCCAATCTTGACCTTGATTTAAGATGATGATGATCTTCCTTGTCCTTGATTTGTGATGATGATTGTCACAACCCAAGGTAGACCCTAGGTGTAACATGGCGTATAGGACCCCGAGAGGCCCTACACAACCTACTTAGCATACATTATACAAGATAATAGAAATCAAGAGATTTAAAAGATCATTTTTACAACATAGAGTTTTCATAAAATGAAGCAGAAATCTAACAATTTCTCAAAGCCATCAAGTACATAAGAAGTGCTGGGGACATAAACATCAAGTTCAAAACTGAAAGGTAAAGACATAATGAAATAAAGGCTCGGTTTTTGAAGCATGAGGACTCACCAATTTTCAATGTTCTACTAATAGATCCCTAGCCACGGAAGTGTGAATCTGGAGCGTCGGACCCTACATTTTGATAAGAAATGTAGGCAAGAGTATGCGTTAGTACAAAAATGTACCAAATATGATAGCGATGCATAAAACATGATAAATCATGCTAAAAAGGACATTTTCGTGATATGCAATGACCAAGCTAAAACATGAGATAAAAGAGTTAGAAAACATGAGTCATAAAAACATGGTCAATGCAAGCCAACATCTCTAACACATTCGTGAGATACTTCTTGAAGTAACCTTAGTTCATTAGTGTGGGAGAATTACCACTAAACGACATGTAAGCCTATGTGAGCTATCAACATGGAATCCGGTGTCTACCCCACACCGAAAAGAGATGTCCTACTTGCCAAGGTAATACCATGAAATTCTAGCTTACATGGATCTACTAGCTACCGTCTATCTAGATAAATCCTATGTTAACACATAGTTTATGGGACGTGGGTAATCGCCACTTGTCCACTCGGTGCTAAGCATAACTCCCACAGAATATTCATTATTCTTAACTTTTCTTAACATTCGTAAGACATGGGTAATCGTCACTTGTCTTACTGTCACGACCCAAGGTAGCCCCTAGGCGTAACATGGCGTACAAGACTCTGAGAGTCTCCATACAAGCCACTTAGCTTTCATAATACAAGATAACAGACTAAGGAGATTTAAAAGATAGTTTCAATATATATCAAAGTTTTGTAAAGCATAACGGAAATCTAAACATCATCTCAAAGCCATCTAGTACATAAGAATGAAATTGGGCCTAGCCCATACATCATGTCCAAAACTGAAAGTAAGAAAGGAAACTAAAAATAATGAAATCCGTTCTCGAAGCATGATGACTCACCAAAGCTCGGAAATCTCTCAAATCAACCTCTAGCCACGAAACCGGAACCCTGATCGTCGGACCCTACATTTGGGAAAATGTAGGCAAGAGTATGTGTTAGTACAAAATATGTACCAAGTATGATAGCCATGCATGAAATATTTAAAACATGCTAAAATGGGATATTTTTATGAGTATTCAATGATCAAGCAAAAACATCAATCTTGTGAGTTAGAAAACATGAGTCATAAAACATGATCAATGTAAGTGAAAAACATCTTAAATCATACTTACGATACTTCTCGAAGTAACCTTAGTTCATCATTGATTGCTTGTGGGAAGTAGCCTTAACTGACATATAAGATCATGCGAGCTATCAACATGGAATCCAGTGTCTCCCACATCGAAAAGAGTTGTCCTACTTGACAAGGTAAGGACCACGAATTTCTAGCTATTGTGGATCCACTAGCTAATGTTTATCTAGACAATCCTATGTTGGCACATAGTTTATGGAACTTGGGTAATCGCTACTTGTCCACTCGATACTAAGCTTAACTTCCACAGAATAGTTCTTAATCCTGTATCTTAGCTCTTAAGGAAACATGGGTAATCACCTCTTGTCCTTTCATCGTATGACATGGGTAATCGCTTCTTCTCATTCAATAAAGAGCATGAGTAATCGCCTCTTGCCTCTACATTAGCATAATTCCTTAATCATTGGTTCATTTTAGGTGAGAAAAAACTTTCAACCTTAGGAACCTTAATATGTGAGAAAACCTTCACAATCATTCTTTCATATGTATATGAGAAATCCTTTCAATAATCACAACAACAATCATCATCATTGATACTTCACTCTCAAAACATCCTTAAAACATTTACATAAATTCCATAAGAACATGCTTAATTTCATAATCTCTTCTTTCATAATTCAAAACCCACATCATATCATCATAACTTGGAAAAGATGGGAATTACATGGGTTCATGGGGAATCATCATAAAACCATAGAATTTCATCGATTCATGCATAAGAGATCATATGTCAATCAATTAAATCAATAATTAAGAGAGCCAATAACATAGGAGAAAATCCTAACTCAATTAGGGATTTCTAACTTTGAAAAATAGGAGAATTTGGGAATTTCATGAATGGAAGGGATCCATGGATGAAAACTATCATACCTCAATTCCAATCATTTAACTTCAATGGTGGATTAGGAGGCTTGACTTGAAACCCTAGGTTGACCCCTTCTTCTTCAAGCTTTCTAGAGAGAGAAATATTTGAGAGGAAACATTCTCTTCTTTTGTTAATTTGAGAGAATGATTTTCAATTAGGAAACTTTGGGGTTAAAACACTTATATAGGGGTTTTAGTGAAGGGTAAAACGACATAGTATTAGGATAAAATAATTAGGAAAAGATCCAAAAGCCCTTAAGAAATAATTGTCGAACCTAGTCGACGGTGGGAACCTACGGTCCGTGGGTCCACCTACGGACCGTCCTGTCCCTCCGTCGTTTGGTTTAGAAGCTAGAACTTTTTGGACCTCAATGACGGGACCCACGCACTTGCCTTGGTCCAATCGATGGTCCGTGAGTCCCAACCGTGGTCTTCAATTTCGACCTCAAAATCTCTCTAAGTCTGGGACTCACCTACGGAACCTATTTACGGCTCATGCATTGAATGATGGACCATTCTGGTGAACTGTTGAAAGGTACAAAAAACTTGGCATTTTGGAAAAATTAACAGGCCAATCCACGGTCACCACCTATGGTCGTGGGTCTTTCCACAAGCCGTGGATGGCACCGTAGGAACTGGCACCAAATTTTCTGAAAAAATAAATTTTCTATCTTTTCCAATCCGAGGTGTTACATTATCTCTCCTTGGGACCATTCATTCTCGAATGAGATTCAAGACATCATAATGAGGGTGGGAACTTAAATCTAACATCCCAACATGCATGCAATCACATATATGCACATATCCGAGGAGGAAACATCAACTCCAAGATAAAACATGTTCAAAACATCATATTATGAAGTCTATATGCAACTCATACTCAAATGCACATAATCATGTAGAAATCAATCAAGTTGACTCATTTTCTCAAAATTTAAGCTTTTCATGAATATGCATAAATGAGGAAATCATGGGAATATCGAAGACACATGATACCAAAGAGTAAACCATGAGGAACTCAATACCTCAAGCTAGAGTAGGGGTAGAAGGAAAAAGATGAGGATATCGGGACATCATATCGGCCTCGTCCTCCCAAGTAGCACCCTCAACTAACTGATTCCTCCACAAAACCTTCACGAAAGCAACTTCTTTATTTCTCAACTTCCTAACTTGCCAGTCTAAAATCTCAATCGGTACTTCTTCATATGAAAGATTCTCCTTAACTCCCAAACCTTCTAAGGGAACTATAGATATCAGATTACCAACACATTTCTTCAACATTGAGACATGGAAAACCAGATGCACTGATGCCAATTCATTAGGCAATTCAAGTTCATAAGCTACCTTACCAATTTTCCTCAAAATCTGATATGGGCCTACATAACGGGGACTAAGCTTCCCTTTCTTACCAAACCTCATTACACCCTTCATGGGTGAAATTTTCAAGTAAACTCAATCATTCACATAAAACTCAAGATTTTTTCTTCTCAGATTGGTTTATGACTTTAGCTGACTTTGATCCATTTTCAACTTTTGTCTAATAAGTCAAACCTTCTCCATAGCCTCATGTACCAACTCAGGACCTATTAGGGCAACTTCACCCACTTCAAATTAACCTATAAGAGATCTACATCTCCTACCATACAAGGCCTCAAATGGAGCCATACCAATACTTGAGTGATAACTATTGTTATATGCAAACTCAATCAGAGGCAAATGATCATCCCAATTACCCTTGAAGTCTATCACACAAGCTCTCAACATATCTTCCAACGTTTGAATAGTACGCTCCGCTTGCCCATTAATTTGTGGATGAAAGTCCATACTAAGCTTAACACGAGTACCAAGACCCTTTTTGAAAGATTTTCAAAACTGAGAAGTGAACTGAGTACCACGATCAGAGATAATGGATAAAGGCACTCCATGCAACCTTACCATTTATCTCAAATACAACCGAGCTTAGTCCTCCACCAAATAAGAAACCTTGACGGAAATGAAATGAGCCAATTTCATCATTCAATCAACAATTACCCAAATCGAGTCATGTTGTCACCGGGTACGGGGCAAACCAACAACAAAATCCATATTCAAATCTTCCCACTTCCAAGTAGGAATGCTAATATCTTGGTATAAACCTCCCGACTTCTAATGCTTAACTTTCACTTATTGACAATTAGGACATTTAGCGACAAACTCCACAATATCATTCTTTATCCCATTCCACCAATATATCTCCCGCAAATCACTGTACATCTTGGTGGCTCCCGAGTGAATGGAATACCGAGAACTATGGGTTTCTGAAAAGATTTGTTCCCTCAATTAATCAACATTAGGAACACACAATCGACCTTGATATCTAAGCTCACCATCTCCCCCTTGGGAGAAAGCCTCAACATAATTTTTAAGCACCATTTTCTTCAATTCAACCAGAGTTGGATCAAGAACTTGTTTGGCTTTCACATCCACCACAAAAGATGATTCTGAATCATTGTGAACCATAACACCACCCTCGGTAGAGTCTACTAACTGAACACCCAACTGGATCAATCTATGAACATCTCGAACCAACTTTTTTCTATCGTCCTCAATATGAGCAACACTACACATAAACAATCGACTAAGAGAATTCACCACCACATTCGACTTACTGGGGTGATAGAGAACACTCATATCACAATCCTTTAATAACTCAAGCCACCTTCTTTAGTGAAGATTTATATCCTTCTAATTAAACACTGTAACACTCCGAAAACTAAGTCTAAACTAGAGCTTAACATGAGGGTTAGAAACGTAAACGTACCTCCCTGTACTTAAAAATATAGGGTTTTGTGTTAGAACATTGGTATGACCCCCAAGAACCAACCATGGGTCCTTGAGGAGGACCCTTAGAAGTTGCCTGGGCAGTGACCCATGGATGGGACCCACGCCTCGTGGGTCAGCCCATGCCACGTGGGTGAGGAGCCATAGGTCAGGCCTTGAAAATCACCCCTCAGAACCTTGACCCACGATTCACCAGCATGCCACGTGGGCCCATCTACGGATCGTGGTCGTGGGTGAGGCTTGAAATCGTCTTCTGGCAGTTACACTTAGGGGCATTATGGGGTTTTCCAAAATTAATTAGTTATTAAGTAACGTCGTTTAATAATAATTTAGACTAACTATATAAGGTTTTTAAGTCACCAAATTAAGGCTTCCAAGCCATTATTCTGAAATCCCAAAAGAACTCATCTTCTCTCTAAAACTTCAAGGAAGAAGAAGAAGAAAGTTGAAGCTAGGGTTTGAAGGAGCAATGATTTCTACTCAATTTATTTGGAGATTCATAGCTAAGGTATGGTAGTCCTTCATCCATGGATAGCTTTCATCCATGGAAACCTTCAACTTCAATTTCAAAACTAGTAATTTCCCCAAAAACTAGGGTTTGACTCTAAGTCATGGATTCCTTTCTAAAAACGATTTTAATGATTTAATTAATTTATATTATGATTGAATTGATGATTTATTATGGTTTTATGTTGAAATCCTCCCAAGAATGCATAAAATCCCCATATTCCCAATTTATGACCTTGTGATGTGGGTGAATTGATGAAACAAAGATATTATGAGGTTATGCTTGTAATAATTGAGTTATTTGAATCATGTTATCATCCATGTCTAATGTAGTAATTCTATATTTATTTATGGAATGTGATCCTTGATCCTTGAATGGTAAAGTATGAGAATTATGCCTGATTATGAGATTTATGTATATGATTTATGAACAGTTTGAGAGTAAAGTGATTATGATTATGATCTAGTTGTGGTGTTGTTGAAATGTTATCTTCATATACACACTTATGTATGAATACGATATGATGTGAAAGGTTTTCTCACAATATGATGATTCTAAGGTTGAAAGACTATTCTCACCTATTGGATATATGAGCTATAGTATAAGTTATGTTGGATTGAGTGTCAAGACATTCATTCCATGAATATGAGATTAAGTCAAGACTTAATATAAACTCAATGGGAATTAATGCTTAGCACCGAGTGGATATTGAATATGAGATGAAGGCTTTTACACTAGTTGAGTCTGACTTTCCAAATGGGTTCCTTCTACCTTAGTTGAGTCCGGGTTCCCAAAGTAGGTATATCATGAGATGGAAACCTTCTACCTTAGTTGAGTCCGAGTTTCTAGTAGCAATCTCCTTATCCCATAAACTATGTGCCCTCATAGGTATTTAGCTAGTGGATCCACCTAAGCTAAGAGTATGGTTCTACCTTAGGCAAGTAGGACAACCCCTTTTCAGTGTGGGGTAGACACTAGATTCCATGGTAAGCTCACATGGTCTATATCGGTTAAGGCTAATTCCCACTATGACAAGAATGTGAATTATGAATTATAGCTACTTAAGGCGCTTTACTTAGTATGGGTGAGATTATGAGATCTTATTCATGCATTGCACAAGTATGCTTTGAGGGTATTTATGATATGTTCTTCCTATGATATGATGATCTATGAGTTGATTATGCTTATTTCTTATGTTGTTTCACTATCTTCGAAATGATGTTTTAACTTAGTAAATTTCATGCATTCAAATGAAATGTCCCTTTTAGCATGTTTTCAAGGTTTTTATGCATGACTGTCATACTTAGTGCATTTTTGTACTAACCTATATTTTCCTACATTTTCCCCAAATGTAGGGTCTGATTCTCAGGGTGATACTCACTGTGGCTAAAGCTTGGATTGGCTCATTTCCTAGCTTGTTGGTGAGTCCTCATGATTCGAGGATGGATGTTATCTTTGTAGTTCTTTTTTCTTGTACATCCTTTTCGGATTATGTTGTATGGGCTGTGACCCTATTTTGATTTAAGTATTGTAATAGATGGCTAAATGAGACAATTCTAGACTTCCACTTTCGTTTATGAAAATTTTATACTTGAAATGCATTTTTACTCTTTATTGTTCTATGCTTATGTTATGATATGCTAAGAGGCTTGTATGAGGCTCTTTGGAGTCTTGTACGCTGTGTCACATCTAGGGGGTATTCCTGGGTCGTGACAAACTTGGTATCAGAGCACAATGTTTAGAATTATTCTACGATGATGTCTCATAAACCACGTCTAGTAGAGTCTTGTCCATGAGTGTGAAGCGCACCACATTTATGAGTGAGAGGCTACAAGATGATTAGGAAACTGCACTTTTTTCATTATTCTTAAGTCGTGCCATAAAGTTTAACTCTATAAAGTCCATCTTCTAATCATTCTCTTGTGTCTTCAGGATATGAATACACGAAGGGCTATCGCTAGAAGGGTGGAAGATGAGAATGTGAACCAAGGAGCTCCTCCTCACACTAATCAATCTCCGGTTGATCCTTTGGTTGAGAATGTGACCCATGCGGAATTTAGGTCTACTATCCAAATGTTCGCTCAAGTCGTGACATCTCAAGCCAATAGAGAAGTTGTAGCTCTGGTGAATCCTAATGTGAATTCGGCTGCTTCAAGGGTTAGGGATTTTGCTCGAATGAACCCTCCCGAATTTCATGGATCCAAAGTGGAAGAGGATCCCCAAAGGTTTATTGATAAGGTTTATAAAGTTTTTGATATTATGGGGGTGTCTTTGGAAGAGAAGGCGGAGTTAGCCGCCTACCAACTAAAAGATGTTGCTCAAGTATGGTATGATCAATAGAAGAGAAATAGGCTAGTAGGAGCGGGTCCCATAGAGTAGGAGGTGTTTAAATCGGCGTTTCTTGATAGATTTTTTCCCCGAGAGTTGAGGGAAGCTAATGTGGAAGAGTTCATCAACCTTCGTCAAGGAAGCATGAGCATGAAAGAGTATGCACTAAAGTTGACTCAATTGTCCAAGTATGCTCCAACTATGGTGGCTGATTTGAGGGATGAAATGAGTAAGTTTTTGACGGGTGTGTCTGACTTGGTTGAAGAATAATGCCGTATGGCAATGCTCTATCATGACATGGATATCTCAAGGCTTATGGTGTACACTCAACAAATTGAGGAGTCAAAACTTAAGAGAAAGAGTAGAGAGGTGAAAAGAGCTAGAATTGGTGATGGGAACTTTTCCAATGCTAGGTCCGATGGACAAGGTCGACTAAGGTTAAAATAAAGGTTTTCCAACCAAGGCTCCTTTAGTACTCCAAGCGTCAACAAGGATAGGGTTTCCAACCCTAAACCTTAAGGAGGTAATAGTGGCGGTTCTTATGTTGCTGGGCCTAATTGTGCAAATGCAGAAGAAAATATGATGGTAAGTGCCTAATTAGCACCGATGGGTGTTATGGTTGTGGAAAGGTTGGACACAAGATGAGAGATTGTCCAATGCTCAAGGTCAAGGGAAGATAAGATAAGCAAGCTCCTCCAAGCGGTTCAAACTCTAATGCCCAAAAGCAAAACCACTTTTATTCTCTTCAATCCCGAGGTGACCAAGAGAACTCCCCGTATGTTGTGACTGGTATGTTAAAAGTCTTTTTTATTGATGTATATGCCTTGTTAGACCCGATGCTACCTTGTCCTTTGTGACACATTATGTGGCCATGAAGTTTGATATGCTCCCCGAAGTGTTATTAGACCCTTTTTTGGTTTCTACCCCAGTTGGTGATTCAGTAGTGGCTAAGAGGGTGTATAGAAGTTGGTCTCCTTGTCCTATAGAGTTACTTTGGTGGATTTGGTAGAGTTAGACATGTTAGACTTTGATGTTATTTTGGGTATTGATTGGTTGCATGGTTGTTATGCCTCTATTGATTGTAGGACCCGGGTGGTTAGATTCCAAATTCCAAATGAGCCTATCTTAGAGTGGAAGGGGGGAAATTCTATACCTAGAGGTGAATTTGTCTCTTGTCTTAAAGTGAGGAGGATGATCTTAAGAGGGTGTATTTACCATATTGTTAGGGTGAGGGATGTTGAATCCGAAACTCCTTCTCTAGAGTCGGTTCCGGTAGTGAATGAGTTCCCAAAAGTTTTCCTTGATGATTTTCCCGGTATTCCTCCCAAGCGGGAAATAGATTTTGGTATTGACCTTTTACCGGATACACAACCTATCTCTATTCCTCCTTATAGAATGGCTCCGGTGGAGTTGAAAGAGCTGAAGGAACAACTAAAGGATTTATTAGAGAATGGCTTCATCCGATCGAGTATCTCTCCATGGGGTGCTCCAGTGTTGTTTATTATAAAGAAATATGGGTCTCTTAGAATGTGCATTGATTATCGTCAATTGAATAAAGTGACCATTAAGAATAAATATCCCCTTCCGAGAATCAATGACTTTTTTTGATCAACTTCAAGAGGCTAGTTATTTCTCAAAAATTGACCTTCGTTTGAGGTTTCACCAGTTGAGGGTGAGGGAGGTTGATATTCCCAAGATGGCTTTTTGAACTCGGTATGGACATTATGAGTCCCTTGTGATGTCATTTGGCCTAACTAATGCGCCGACGGAATTTATGGACCTAATGAATAGAGTGTTTAGGCAATATCTAGACATGTTTGTGATTGTATTTATCGAGGATATCTTGATCTATTCAAGGATTGAGAATGAACACGTGGACCATTTGAGAATTGTGTTGCAAGTTCTTAAAGACCACCAACGTTTTGCAAAGTTTAGCAAGTGTGAATTTTGGTTGAGATCCGTATCTTTTCTTGGTCATATTGTGTCAAGCAAGGGTATTGAGGTAGATCCTAAGAAGACGGATGCGGTCAAGAGTTGGCCTAGACCTCTAACCCCTTCTGATATTAGAAGCTTCTTGGGTTTTTCCGGTTACTATAGAAGGTTTGTTGAGGGATTTTCTTCCATTGCTTCTCCTTTGACGACTTTGACTCAAAAGAAAGTTAAGTTTGTGTGATCGGAAGCTTGTGAGAAAAGTTTCCAAGAGTTGAAAGATAGACTTACTTCCGCTCCGGTGTTGACCTTACCAAAAGGTACAAAAGGTTTTATGGTATATTGCGATGCTTCTAGAGTGGGGTTGGGATGTGTGCTCATGCAAAACGGTAAGGTGATTGCTTATGCTTTAAGGCAACTTAAGGTCCATGAAAAGATTTATCCGACCCATGATCTTGAATTAGCGGTGGTTGTGTTTGCTTTGAAAATATGGAGGCATTACTTATATGGGGTCCATGTGGATGTCTTCACTGATCACATGAGTCTTTAATATGTGTTTAGTCAAAAGGACTTGAATCTTCGTCAACGAAAGTGGTTAGAGTTATTAAAGGATTATGACATAAGTGTCCTTTATCACCCCGGCAATGCTAATTCTATAACGGATGTCCTTAGTAGATTGTCCATGGGTAGTGTGTCTTATGTAGATGATGCAAAGAAAGAATTGGTTCGTGATGTGCATAGGTTGGCTCGACTAGGTGTCCAACTAGTGGATTCCTCCAAAGGTGGTGTCATGGTCCATAATGTTTCCGAATCGTCCTTTGTGATGGATGTGAAGTTTAAACAAGGCCTTGATCCTATATTAGTTGAGTTGAAAGAGTCGTTACTCAAGAAGTCCATTGAGGCTTTCTCCCAAGGGGGAGATAGGGTGCTTAGGTACCAAGATCGGTTATGTGTTCCGGATGTTGATGGTTTGAGGGAGAAAATTCTAGAGGAAGCTCATAGTTCTCGGTATTCTATTCATCTGGGAGCCACCAAGATGTACCGTGATCTAAGGGAAGTCTATTGGTGAAATGGTATGAAGATAGATATTGCGGGATTGTAGCCAAATATCCTAATTGTCAACAAGTTAAGGTTGATCATCAAAGGCCGGGAGGCTTGTCCCAAAATATAAGTATCGCCACTTGGAAGTGGGAAGATGTAAATATGGAATTTATTGTGAGTTTGCCTCGCACTCGAAGGCAACATGATTCTATTTGGGTCATTATAGATCGTATGACAAAATCAACCCACTTTACTCCCATCAAGGTTTCTCATTGGGCGGAAGACTATGACAAGTTATATATAAGAGGGATAGTGAAGGTACATAGGGTTCCTTTATCTATTATTTCGGATCGGGGTACTCAATTTAATTCTCACTTTTGGAAGTCATTCCAAAAAGGTCTTTAAGGGTAGTTGGGATGACCACTTGCCATTAATAGAGTTTGCCTACAATAATAGCTATCACTCAGGTATCAGTATGGATCCCTTTGAAGCCTTGTATGGTAGGAGATGTAGGTCTCCGGTTGGTTGATTTGAGGTAGGTTAAATTGCTTTGATAGATCCCGAGCTAGTTTATGAAGCCATTGAGAAAGTTTGGCTTATTAGAGAAAGGTTGAGAACGGCTCAAAGTAGGCAAAAGTCTTATGCCGATGTGAGAAGAAGGAATCTAGAATTTGAAGTTAATGATTGGGCCTATTTGAAAATCTCACCCATGAAGGGTGTGATGAGATTTAGCAAAAGGGAAACTTAGTCCCCGGTATGTAGGCCCATACTAAATTTTGAAACGTATTAGGAAGGTTGCCTATGAGTTAGATTTACCCAATGAGTTGGCCCAGGTATTTCATGTTTCTATGCTTAAGAAGTGTATTAGAGATCCGACATCCATTGTTCACCTAGAAGGGTTGGGAGTTGAAGAAAGTCTTTCATATGAAATGGCTTCCGTGAAGGTTTTATGGAGGATCTCTAGGGTACCAATGGATGTCGTAAGGTGTATAGATTGTCATTCGAGGATGAATGTTCCTAAGGGGGAAATATTATAACACTCCGAAAACTAATAGGATAAACTAAAGCTTAACATGAGGTTTAGAATCGTAAACGTACCTCCTCATACCTAAAAATATATGGTTTCATCTTAGAACGTCAAGGTATGACCCTAAGGACCAACCATGGGTCCTTGAGGAGGACCCTTAGTAGTTGCCTGGTAGTGACCCACAAAGGGGAACCATGCCTCGTGGGTTAGCCCACGCCACGTGGTGAGGGGCCATAGGTCAGGCCCTGAAAATCAGCCCTCAGAACCTCGACCCACGATTCAACAACACGCCACGTGGGTCCATCCACGGATCGTGGTCGTGGGTGAGGCCTGAAACCGCCTTTTGGCAGTTACACTTAGGGGCATTATGGGGTTTTCCAAAATTAATTAGTTATTAAGTGACGTAGTTTTACACTAAATTAGACTAACTATATAAGGTTTTTAAGTCACCAAATTAAGTCATCCAAGCCATTATTCTAAAATCCTAAAAGAACTCATCCTCTCCAAAAATTCTCTCTCTAAAACTTCAAGGAAGAAGAAGAAAGTTGAAGCTAGGGTTTGAAGGAGCAAGGATTTCTACTCAATTTATTTGGAGATTCATAGCTAAGGTATGGTAGTCCTTCATCCATGGATAGCTTTCATCCATGGAAACCTTCAACTTCAATTTCAAAACTAGTAATTTCCCCAAAAACTAGGGTTTGACTCTAAGTCATGGATTCCTTTCTAAAAATGATTTTAATGATTTAATTAATTTATATTATGATTGGATTGAAGATTTATTATGGTTTTATGTTGAAATCCCCCAAGAATCCATGAAATCCCCATATTCCCAATTTATGACCTTGTGATGTGGGTGAATTGATGAAAGAAGGATATTATGAGGTTATGGTTGTAGTAATTGAGTTATTTTAATCATGTTATCATCCATGTTTAATGTAGTAATTCTAGATGTGTTGATGGAATGTGATCCTTGATCCTTGAAGGGTAGAGTATGAGAATCATGCATGATTATGAGATTTATGTATATGCTTTATGAACACTTTGAGAGTAAAGAGATTATGATTATGATCTAGTTGTTGTGTTGTTGAAAGGTTATCCTCATATACACACTTATGTATGAATACGATATGATGTGAAAGTTTTCTCACAATATGATGATTCTAAGGTTGAAAGACTATTCTCAACTATTGGATCTATGAGCTATAGTATGAGTTATGTTGGATTGAGTGTCAAGACATTCTTTCCATGAATATGAACTTAAGTCAAGACTTAATATAAACTCAATGGGAATTAATGCTTAGCACCGAGTGGATATTGAATATGAGATGGAGGCTTTTGCACTAGTTTAGTCCGGCTTTCCAAATGGGTTCCGATTACCTTAGTTGAGTACGGGTTCTCAAAGTAGGTATCTCATGAGATGGAAACCTTCTACCTTAGTTGAGTCCGGGTTTCTAATAGCAATCTCCTTATCCCATAAACTATGTGCCCTCATAGGTATTTAGCTAGTGGATCCACCTAAGCTAAGAGTATGTTCCTACCTTAGGCAAGTAGGACAACCCCTTTTCGGTGTGGGTATATACCGGATTCCATGGTAATCTCACATGGTCTATGTCGGTTAAGGCTAATTCCCACTATGACAAGAATGTGAATTATGAATTGTAGCTACTCAAGGTGCTTTACTTAGTATGGGTGAGATTATGGGATCTTATTCATGCATTGCACAAGTATGCTTTGAGGGTATTTATGATATGTTCTTCCTATGATATGATGATCTATGAGTTGATTATGCTTATGTCTTATGTTGTTTCACTATCTTCAAAATGATTTTTTAACTTAGTAAATTGCATGTATTCAAATGAAATGTCCCTTTTAGCATGTTTTCAAGGTTTTTATGCATGACTATCATACTTGGTGCATTTTTGTACTAACCCATATTTTTCTACATTTTTCCCAAGTGTAGGGTCCGGTTCTCAGGGTGGTCCTCATTGTGGCTGAAGCTTGGATTGACTCATTTCTCCTAGCTTGTTGGTGAGTCCTCATGATTCTAGGACGTATGGTATCTTTGTAGTTCCTTTTTCTTGTACTTCCTTTTCGGATTATGTTGTATGGGCTGTGACCCTATTTTGATTCAAGTCTTGTAATAGATGGCTAAATGAGACAAGTCTAGACTTCCGCTTTCCTTTATGAAAATTTTGGACTTGAAATGCGTTTTTACTCTTTCTTGTGCTATGCTTATGTTATGATAGGTTAAGAGGCTTGTATGAGGTTCTTCGGAGTCTTGTACACCGTGTCACATCTAAGGGGTACTCATGGGTCGTGACAAACACATATTGCAAACTCTTGTGGTCGGTAAATACATCAACATTAACACCATACAAATAGAGCCTCCAAGTCTTCAAGGCAAAAACAACTGCCGCTAGTTCAAGGTCATGGATAGGATAATTCTTCTCGTGAATCTTAAGTTGCCTTGAAGCATATGCAATAACTTTCCCATTTTTCATAAATACACACCCTAGCCCAATTCTCGAGGCATCACAATAAATAACAAAACCATCAGTCCTTTCCGGTAAAGTCAACACCGGAGCGAAAATAAGTCTTTTTTTGCTTCTTAAATGCTCTTTTCACATGCTTCGGACCATATGAAGTTATCCTTCTTTTGGGTCAACGCGGTCAATGGATAAGCAATAGAAGAAAACCCCTCAACAAACCTTCTATAAGTGGCCAACCAAACTTAAGAAACTTCTAATATACGAAGGGATAGAGGTCTAGGCCAACTCTTAACCGCATCCATCTTCTTTGGATCCACAACAATACCCTTACTTGAAACAATATGGCCAAGAAAAGCCACAAACCTTAGCCAAAACTCACATTTGTTAAACTTTGCAAAGAGTTGTTGGTCCTTAAGAATTCGCAACACTATCCTCAAATGATTGATGTTTTCATCCTCACTTCTCGAATAAATCAATATATCATCAATGAACACAATCACAAACATGTCAAGGTATTGTCTAAATACCTTACTAATTAAATCCATAAAAGCGGTTGGAGCATTAGTCAAACCAAAAGACATCACCAAAAACTGAAATTGACCATATCGGGTTCTAAAAGCTATTTTTGGAATATCATCTTCCTTCACCCTTAATTGGTGATAACCCGAACGGAGGTCAATCTTAGAGAATTAACTCGCTCTTTGAAATTGGTCAAGCAAATCATCTATCCTTGGGAGAGGATACTTATTCTTAACCCTAACCTTATTCAATTACCGATAGTCTATACACATTCGGAGAGAACCATCCTTCTTTCTAAAAGACAAGACTGGAGCACCCCATGGAGAGATACTCGGTCAGATGAAACCCTTATCCAACAAATCTTTCAATTGCTATTTTAACTCCTTGAGTTCTGCGAGAGCCATTCATTAAGGAGAAATAGAGATAGGTTGCGTATTGGGGAAAAGGTCAATACCGAAGTCTATTTCTCTTTCGGGAGGAATATCAGGCAAATCATCTGGAAACACTTTCAGAAATTCATTAACAACGGGGTTCGACTCAAGAGTAGGGGTTTCAGAATCTACATCCCTCACCCTAACTAGATGGTAAATGCAACGCTTAGAAATCATCTTTCTAGCTTTAAGATAAGAAACAAACTGGTCCTTAGGCATATAATTCTCCCCTATTCACTCTAGGACGGGCTCATTTGGAAACTGAAACTTGACTACACGAGTTCTATAATCAATAGAAGTATAGCATGAATGCAACCAATCCATACCAAGGATAACATCAAAATCTAGCATATAAAGTTCTACCAAATCAACAAGAGTAACTCTATGGGACAAGGAAATGAGACACTTTCTATAGACCCTCTTAGCCACCACAGAATCACCAACATGAGTAGAGACAGAAAAGGGATCTAACAACACATCCAAAAGAATATCAAACCTCATAGGCACATATGGCATCACGAAAGACAAGGTAGCACCGGGATCAAGTAAAGCCTAAACATGAAGTTGGAAGACTTTCAACATACCGGTGACAATATCGAGAGAACCCTCTTGCTCATGACGAGTCTGAAGTGCATAAAATCTATTTTGCTTCTGAACCCCACTACGACCGGATGAAGGATTAGGATGAGCCCTTCGACAATTATTTCCCTCATTCCTAGCAGCTGAAGGGCAATCTCTTATCTTGTGATCCATCTTAACAGTACCAAAACAAGCATTGGAACCCGCTAGACACTTGCCCTCGTGCTTTCTTCCACACTTAGCACAAGTAGGCAATAAAGACCCACTACCATTTCCTCCTTGAGGCTTAAGGTTAGATATCTTATCTTCATTGAACTTAGAAGGAGCATTGGAGGAACCTTGACCAGAAAAACTTTGTCGGAACTTAGAACGACCATGTCCATCGAACCTTAAATGTGATAAATTACCATCACCGGTCTTAGACCTCTTTGCGTCTCTAGACTTTTCCTTAAGTTTTTGATCATCTTTGATTTGTTGAGCATGAACCATGAGATGAGAAATATACATATCACTAACAAGCATGGTGGTACGACATTCCTTAACCACCATTTCGGACACACCCGAAATGAACTTGCTCATCTTATCCCTAGGATCGGCAGCCATTGTAGGAGCATATCGAGACAATTGTGTGAACTTCAAAGCATATTCTTTCACACTCATACTACCTTGATGAACATTAATAAATTCAAGCACCTTTGCCTCCCTCATCTCAAGGGGAAAAAACCTATCAAGGAAAGCAACCTTAAAATTTTCCCAATCGAGAGGACTCGCATCTTCCGGTTTCCCTTATTTCCATTTGTTGAACCAAATTTGAGCAACACCCTTAAGTTGATAAGCGATCAACTCCGCCTTTTTCACCGGCGTCACTCTCATGATCATCAATACCTTGTAAACCTCATTAATGAACTACTGAAGATCTTTCTCAACCTTAGAACCATGAAACTCTGGAGGATTAATTCTAGTGAAGTTCCTCACTCTAGATGCCGATGTACCCACATTTGGGTTCACGGTGACCGAAACCTCCCTATTGGCTTGTGCTATCATGGCTTGAGCCAAAACTTGAAAAGCAACCCTAAATTCTACATTAGTCACTTGTTTAGCCAAAAGATTTACCGGAGCTTGAGGAGGAGATTCTTATTCCACATTCTCACTCACATTCCTTCTAGTGTAAGCTCTTTGAGTAGCCATATCCTGTAGAGCATCGGATAAGGATTAGGATAGAGACCTTATAGAGTTGAACTCTATTGCACTACTTTAGAGTAATGAAAGAAATAGAGTTTCTTAATCATCTTGTAGCCTCTCATTCATAAGTGTGGCGCACTTCACACTCATGAGAAAGACTCTACTTGACAAGGCTTATGAGACTTCCTAGGACCTTTTTTAACGTTGTGCTCTAATACCAAGTTTGTCACCACCCAAGGTAGCCCCTAGGCGTAACATGGCGTACAAGACCCCGAGAGGCCCCATACAAGCCACTTAGCTTTCATGATACATGATAATAGACTATGGAGATTTAAAAGACAATTTCATTATATATCAAAGTTTTGTAAAGCATAGCAAAATCTAAACATCGTCCCAAATCCATCTAGTACATAAGAATGAAATTGGGCCTAGCCTATACATCATGTCCAAAACTGAAAGTAAGAAATACAATGAAAATCCATCCTCGAATCATGAGGACTCACCAAAGCTCAGAAATCTCTAAAATCAACCTCTAGCGACGAATTTGGAACCCTGACCGTCGGACCCTACATTTGGGGAAATGTAGGCAAGAGTATGTGTTAGTACAAAATATGTACCAAGTATGATAGCCATGCATGAAACATTTATAACATTCTAAAATGGGACATTTTTATGAGTATGCAATGATCAAGCTAAACATCAATCTTGTGAGTTAGAAAACATAAGTCATAAAACATGATCAATGCAAGTGAACAACATCTTAAATCATACTTACGATACTTCTCGAAGTAACCTTAGTTCATCATAGCTTGCTTGTGGTAAGTAGCCTTAACCGATATATAATACCATGTGAGCTATCAACATGGAATCTGGTGTCTTCCTCACCGAATAGAGTTGTCCTACTTGAGAAGGTAAGGATCACGAACTTCTAGCTATTGTGGATCCACTAGCTAATGTCTATATAGATAATCCTATGTTGGCACATAGTTTATGGGACTTGGGTAATCGTCACTTGTCCACTCGGTACTAAGCTTAACTTCCACGGAATAGTTCTTAATACTATTCATCTTAGCTCTTAAAGGAACATGGGTAATCGCCTCTTTTCATTCAATAGAGAGCATGGTTAATCACCTCTTGCCTCTACATTAGCATAATTCCTTAATCATTGATTTATTTTAGGTGAGAAAAGCCTTTCAACCTTAGGTACCCTTAATATGTGAGAAAACCTTTCACAATCATGCTTTCATGTGTATATGAGAAATCCTTTCAACAATCACAACAATAATCATCATAATTGATACTTCACTCTCATAGCATCCTTAAAACATTTACATAAATTCCATAAGAACATGCATAATGTCATAATCTCTTCTTTCATAATTCAAAATCCACATCATATCATCATAACTTGGAAAACATGAGAATTACATGGTTTCATGGGGAATCATCATAAAACCATAGAATTTCATCGATTCATGCATAAGAGATCATAATTCAATCAATTAAATCAATAATCAAGAGAACCCATAACATAGAAGAAAACCCTAACTCAATTGGGGATTTCTAACTTTGAAAAATAGGAGAATTTGGGAACTCCATGAATGGAAGGGATCCATGGATGAAAACTATCATAAATCAATGTCAATCAGTTAACTTCAATGGTGGATTATGAGGCTTGATTTGAAACCCTAGGTTGACCCCTTCTTCTTTAAGCTTTCTCAGGGAGAGGAAGACTTGCTCTTCTTTTATAAATTTGAGAGAGATTTTCAATTGGGAAATTTTGGGGTTAAAACACTTATATAGGGGTTTTAGTGAAGGGTAAAATGAGATAATATTAGGATAAAATAATTAGGATATGACCCAAACGCCCTTAAGAAATAACTGTCAAACCTAGTCGATGGTAGGGACCTATGGTCCGTGGGTTCACCTACGGACCGTCCTGTCCCTCCGTCGTTTGGTTCAGAAGCTCGGACATTTTTTACCTCAACGACGGGACCCACCCACGGGCCATGGTCAAATCGACTTTAGACCTCAAAATTTCTCTAAGTATGGGACTCACCTATGAAACCTATTTACGGCTCATGCATTGAACGACAGACCGTCCTGGTGAACCGTTGAAAATTACAAAAAACTTTGCATTTTGGAAAAATGAACTGGCCAATCCACAGACACCACCTATGATTCGTGGGTGTTTCCACGTGTCGTGGATGGCACCGTAGGAACTGGCAACAAATTTTTGAAAAACTAAATTTTATGTCTTTTCAAATCCTAGGTGTTAGACTGACCATTGGAGGTCATGGGTAATCGCCTCTTGCCTCATTATTAGAATAACTCCTTCTATTTGATTCATTTTAAGTGAGAAGAACTTGCCACCTTAGAATCCTTTATGTGAGAAAAACCTTTCACATTCATGCTTTCATGTATATATGAGAAATCCTTTCATAAAACAACAATGACCATATTGATACTTCACTCTCAAAACATCCTTTAAACATTTACATCAATTTCATGAGAGCATGCATACATTCATAAAATACTCTTTCATAGTTCAAAACTCACTTTGAATCATCAGAATCTAGAAAACATGGGTTAAACATGGG
Source organism: Solanum piurae (assembly GCA_029582685.1). Lineage (NCBI taxonomy): Eukaryota > Viridiplantae > Streptophyta > Magnoliopsida > Solanales > Solanaceae > Solanum > Solanum piurae. The sequence continues at coordinate 38,950 of JAJOOO010011733.1, read as the reverse complement.
TTCATGGGGATTCATCTTAAAAACATAGAATCTTCTCAATTCATGCAAAATACTTCATAAAACAATCAAATAAATCAACAATTAAAGGAACACACGACATGGAAGAAAATCCTAACTTCAATTGGAAATTTCTAACTTTATCAATTGGAGAATTGAGGAACTCCATGGAGGAAAGGGATCCATAGATGAAGACTATCATACCTCAATGCCAAAAACTTGCCTTTATGGTGGAATTGGAGACTTGATTTGAAACCCTAGCCTTCTTCTTCTTCCATTTCTAGAGAGAAAAATATTTGGAGAGGAAGACTTGTTTTTCTTTTATGGATTTGATATAATAATTTCAATTGAGGGGTTTTATGAGTTAAAAATGTTTATATAGGCTTTAATTAGAGGAAAAAACAACATAATATTAGGCTAGAATAATTAGGAAAATACCCAAAATCCCTTAGTGAAAATAACTACCGACCCCACTCATGGCCCAACCCATGGTTTGTTGGTTAGACCATGAACTGTCCTGGTTGGTCGTGGGTGAGATCAGAGACCACCAATTATGGGCCCGTTATGAAGGACCACGCCTACGTCCCGTGGGTCCATTGATGAACCGTGGACCACGACCGTAGGTCCCAAATCCTGGCCTCAAAAGCTCTCTAAGTCTGGGACTCACTTACGAGACCTATCTATGACTCGTGCATTGAATGACGAACCATCCTGGTGACCCGTCACAAAGTAATGGAACTAATCATTTTTTAAGAAAACCCTAACTTGTCAATCATGCCACCACCAACAGGTCGTGGGTGGTGTCATCTATGATGGCACCAGGTCTGTGAAAAACTGAAAATTTTCACCATTCTCAAATCCGAGGTGTTACATTATCTCCCCCTTGGTAACATTCATCCTCGAATGAGATTCAAGACATCATAAGGAGGGTAGGAACTTAATCTAACAGCCCAACATGAATGAAATTACATAAATGCACATGTCCGAGGAGGAAACATCAACTCCAAGCTAAATCATGTTCAAAACATCATATCATGAAGTCTATATGCAACTCATACTCAAATGCACACAAACATGTAAATATCAGTAACTCATTTTCTCAAAATTAAAACTTTTCATTAATTATGCATAATGAGGAAATCATGGGAATATCTAAGACACGTGACACCAAAAGAGTAAACCATGAGGACTAAATACCTCAAGCTAGAGGAGGACTAGAAGGAAAGAGATGAGGTTAACGGGACATCATATCGGCCTCGACCCCCCAAGTATCTCCCTCAACTAATTGATTCCTTCAAAAAACGTTCATGAAAGCAACTTCTTTGTTTCTCAACTTCTCGACTTGCCGAACTAAGATCTCAATCGAAACTTCCACATAAAAAATATTCTCCTTAACTCCCAAACCTTCTAAGGGAACAATAGATGTCGGATCCCCAACATATTTCTTCAACAAAGAGACATGGAAAACCGGATGCACCGATGCCAAGTCATTAGGCAATTCAAGTTCATAAGCAACCTTGCCAATTCGCCTCAAAATCTGATATAGGCCCACGTAATGGGGACTAAGCTTCCTTTTCTTCCCAAATGTCATTTCACCCTTCATGGATGAAATTTTCAAGTATACCCAATCATCAACATCAAACTCAAGACCTTTCCTTCTAACATCGGCATAGGACTTTGATCGACTTTGAGCCATTTTCAACCTTTCTCTAATAAGCCGAACTTTTTCCATAGCCTCATGTACCGATTCGAGACCTATCAAAGAAACTTCACCCACCTCAAACTAACCTATCTGAGATCTACACCTTTTACCATATAGTGCCTCAAATGGAGCCATGCCAATACTTGAGAGATAGCTAATGTTGTACGCAAACTTGATCAATGACAAGTAATCATCCCAATTACCCTTGAAGTCAATTACACCTGCTCTCAACATATCTTCCAAAGTTTGGATAGTACGCTCCGCTTGCACATCGGTTTGTGGATGAAAGGTCGTACTAATCTTAACACGAGTACCAAGACTCTTTTGGAAAGATTTCCAAAACTGAGAAGTGAATTGGGTACCACTATAACACCTTGAATTTTGGTTAATTTTTAAGTTTTGGGTCAACTTCAAATGACCATAACTTTCAGTACATGATGAGTTAGGTGGCCCATGAGGTATCAAATCAAAGGTAGTTGAGTCCTCTTTTCAACGCCGCCAAGTTTACTAAATTTTAAGTTCGGATGAAGGAGATATGTCTGCTTGAGTACAACCTGTCTATTTAAGGAAACTTATCCATTTTAAGGAGAGGTATTGTTGTCTTATCATTACCCCACTAGCCTAGCACGTTTCTTCATCCTTTTAGGGGTCTAAACTGAATGGAATCAGTTTTATTCATTCCAAAAGAGCATAGGTTTTTTTTTGGGAAGTTCAAGAGGAGAAAATGAAGAACGTTCAAGATTCTTGCAAGCTTTGAGGATTTTCGCCAATAACTTAGTTCTTTCGAGGTATGTAAGCTCTCATAGTGTTGGGTTTATTAATCCTCACGCCAATCATGAGTTTCAAATTACGAATATGTCCCTGAGATTGTGTACATTGAGATTCTTGTTGAGTTCTTGAGATTTTATGCTTCATTCTTTAACAATGGAGTTTTGTTGAGTACTTGAGGTGAGGGTCTTGCGAATGAGTGTTCTTGAGGGATTTTGAGTGGGTTTCCATCTAATTGTGTTGGGTTTATGAATCTAAGGGATTTTGGAAGAAATTAATCGATTTAGGTGAATTAGGTCCAAAAATCGAGAAGAAAAATTTGTCAGAATGTTCTGGATTAGGGCAGGGGCAGCGCACCCCCGTAGCACCAGAGAGGCTGGCGCCTTGCACCTGCAATGCGCCCCAAACCAGCCCCAATAAATGGAGGGCTGGCACGGCGTGTCACTGATGCACCAGGGGCTTCATGCCCCTTTTGCCTTCGTTCTTCGTTATGTATGCGTTCCTTTGAATCGTGTCTTCGCTCTCTTCTTATTACCAACTATCTAAGTCTTCATTAATCATTGAAAGACCCTATATATCCTAATCATAACACTTAAATCTTCATTTCAAATCAAAGTAAAGATTAAGTGTAGAGTTCGAGAAACCTTTTTGAGTCATTTTGATAAGTCTTTCACAATCTTCTAAAACTTGTTTTGAGACTTGAGTGAACGAGTAAGAGAATGAGGACAGTTGAGTCATGTTTCAAAATGAGTATAAGGGAACTATGTATTTCCAATTGTAAACACTTTTACAGTTAAAACGAGAGTAAACCTTGATTTCTAAATGAGTTTATGAGGAGTTTTTGAGCATTATCTCGTTTAAGAGAATCTTTTGCGTAATTATATCAAATTGAGGAAGAGTTATGTTTTTAAACATATGAGCATGAGTTATATATTATTGGGAGTAGTATTGAACACCGATATGAGGATGAGTTCAGACAACTCAAAATCCTCAAAAACTATGTATTCCAACATGGGTAAAGGATTATACTTTTTAGATGATTCCTTATTGCTTTTAAGCATAGCTTAGTGGATCTACTTAGTTGACGATGTCTTATAGTCCGGAAAGGTATGGGACAATTCTCGTAGCGTGGGTGAGACGTTGTATCATCACGTAGCTCATTGGTTAGAGAATCTCCCAAGTAAGAGTAAAAATCTTATTGATGTATTTTTATATACATTTGAGTTATTATCCACTACTTTAAAAAGCTTTATATATATATTGCACCTTGTATTGTTGCATTCATATTGAGTTGAGTTGAGATGAGTCAAGGTGAGTATGTTCTCCTTTTTATTAGTTCAGCGATGTATCCCTATGTTCAGTTTTCTCCTTACATGCTCGTACATTCAATGTACTAACGTCATTTGGCATGCATCCTTTCATGATGCCGATACATGTATTCAGGATCATCAACCGGCGCTCTGTTGATCCCATCGCATTCCAGCTAGCTTTGGTGAGCCTCCTTGCTTTTCGGAGGGCTTCATATTTAGATTGCAGTTTTGTTAGGATGTCGTAGGTCTTTTTCCGAGTTCCGTCATAGTACTTTAGAGGCTTCATAGACAATAGTAGTTGAGGAGTCTTTTCCCATCTCTTTTGTGATGTTTTAAAGACGTGAGTTGATCAGTTATGTTTATTAAGTATTTTAGATATATTGAGTTAAACTATTTTCATTAATGGTATCTTTATGAGTTGAGTTTGCATTTGAGGTTCCTTTTCAACTTGAGTAAGTCTTTCGCTGATTAATGAGCCAAGTCAAGGGATTGCTTGGGGAACAATAATGGTTGTAGAGTGCCGACCACACCCAAGGTGTAGACTCGGGGCGTGACAACCACGATCAGAGATAATGGACAAGGGCACTCTATAAAATCTCACCATTTCCCTCAAATACAACTTAGCATAGTCCTTGGCCGAGTAAGAAACCTTGATGGAAATGAAATGAGCCGATTTCGTCATTCGATCCACGATAACCCAAATCGAGTCATGTTGTCGCTGGGTGCGTGGAAAACCAACAGTGAAGTCCATATTCAAATCTTCCCACTTTCAATTAGGAATACTAATATCTTGAGATAAACCTCCCAGCTTTTGATGCTCAACTTTCACTTGTTGACAATTAGGACACTTAGCCTCAAATTCCGTAATATCTTTCTTCATCCCATTCCACCAATAAACCTCCCGCAAGTCACGGTACATCTTGGTGGCTCCCGGGTGAATAGATTACCGAGAACTATGGGCTTCTGACAAGATCTGCTCTCTCAACTCATCGACATTAGGAACACACAAACGACCTTGATATCTAAGTACATCATCTCCCCATTGGGAGAAAACCTCTACGGACTTTTTAAGTACCACTTTCTTTAACTCAACCAAAGTCGGATCAAGACCTTGTTTGGCTTTCACATCTGCCACAAAAGATGATTCTAAACCATTGTGCACCATAACACTACCTTTAGTAGAGTCAACCAACGGAACACCCAATCGAGCCAATCTATGAACATATCGAACCAACTCCTTTCTCTCATCCTCAATATGAGTAACACTACACATCGATAATCGACTAAGAGAACCCGCCACCACATTTGCCTTGCCGGGGTGGTAGAGAACACTCATTTCATAATCCTTTAGTAACTCAAGCCACCTTCTTTGGTGAAGATTTAAATCTTTCTATTTAAACATATATTGTAAACTCTTGTGGTCGGTAAATACATCTACATGAACACCATACAAATAATGTCTCCAAATCTTTAAGGCAAAAACAACCGCCGCTAGTTCAAGGTCATGGGTAGAATAATTCTTCTCATGAATCTTAAGTTGCCTTGAAACATAGGCAATGACTTTCCCATTTTGCATAAGGATACATCCTAACCCAATTCTGAGGCATCACAATAAACAACAAAACCATCAATCCCTTCCGGTAAAGTCAACACCAGAGTTGAAGTAAGTCTATCCTTCAATTCTTACAAACTCTTTTCACACGCTTCGGACCATATGAAGTTAACCTTCTTTTGAGTCAATGTCGTCAATGGAGATGTGATTGAAGAGAACCCTTCAACAAACATTCTATAGTAACCGGCTAAATCCAAGAAACTTCTAATATCCGAAGGGATAGAGGTCTAGGCCAAATCTTGATCGCATCCATCTTCTTAGGATCTACTTCAATACCCCTACCAGAAACAATATGACCCAAAACTGATATTTAATAAACTTTGCAAAGAGTCGTTGGTCCTTTAGGACTTGCAACACAATCCTCAAATGATCGGTATGCTCATCTTCACTTCTTGAATAGATCAATATATCATCAATGAACACAATCACAAACATGTCAAGGTATTGTCTAAACACCCTATTCATCAAGTCCATAAATGCGGCCGATGAATTATTCAAACCAAATGACATCACTCAAAACTCATAATGACCATACCGAATTCAAAAAGTCATCTTCGGAATGTGAACTTTCTTCACCCTCAATTGGTGATAACCCGATCGAAGGTCAATCTTAGACAAGTAGCTTGCTCCTTGAAGTCTATCAAACATATCATCTATCCTTGGGAGAGGATACTTATTCTTAATAGTAACCTTTTTCGATTGGCGATAGTCGATACACATACAAAGCGAACCATCTTTCTTTCTAACAAACAAAACTGGAGCACCCATGGAAAGATACTTGGTCGGATATAACCTTATCCAACAAATCTTTCAATTGCTCATTTAATTCCTTAAGTTCTACCGGAGCCTTTCGATAAGGAGGAATATAGATAAGTTGTGTATCTGGGAGAAGGTCAATATCAAAGTCTATTTCCCATTTGGGAGGAACACCAGGTAGATCATTTGGAAACACTTCCGGAAACTCATTTACAATGGGAACCGACTCAAGAGTAGGGTTTTCAGAATCCATATCCCTTACCTTAACAAGAAGGTATATGAAACCCTTAGAAATCATCTTTTTAGATTTAAGACAAGAGACAAACGAACCCTTAGGCATATAATTTCCCTCTTTCCACTCCACGAGGGTTTATTCGGGAACTGAAACTTGACTACACGGGTTCTACAATCAAAATAATAGCATGCATGCCACCAATCTATACCAAGGATAACATCAAAGTCTAGCATATCAAGCTCTAAGAGATTGACATGAGTGACTCTATGGGACAAGGAAACATGACACTTTCTATAGACCCTCTTAGCCATAATAGAATCACCTAAGGAGTAGAGACATAAAAAGGATCTAACAACACATCCGAAAGAATATCAAACCTCATCGCCGCATATGGCGTTAGAAAAGACAAGGTAGCACCGGGATCAAGTAAAGTTTAAACATCAAGTTGGAAATTTTTCAACATACCGGTAACCACATCAGGCGAACCCTCTAGCTCGTGACGAGTCTGAAGTGCATAGAATCTGTTTTGCTTCTAACTCCCACTAGAACTGGATGAAGGATTTGGTTGACAATTTACTCCTTCATTCTTAGAAATTGAGGGGTCGTCCCTTATTTTGTGGTCCATCTTTCCACAACCAAAGCAAGCATTTGTACCGGCTAAGCACTTACCCTCATGCTTCTTTCACACTTAGCACAAGTAGGCATATGCAATTAAGATCCACCACCATTTCGTCATTGAGGCTTAGGGTTATACACCCTATCTTTGTTGAGCTTAGATGGAGAATTGGAGGAACCTTGACCGGAAAACCTTTGTCGAAACTTGGAACGACCATGTCCATCGGACCTTGAGTGTGAGAAGTTACCATCACCAGTTTTGCCCCTCTTTGCTTCCCTGGACCTTTCCTTAAGTTTCTCCTCTTCAATTTGTTGAGCATGAACCATGAGACGAGAAATATACATATCGTTGATGAGCATAACGATACGACATTCCTTAACTACCATCTCGGACACACCTGAAACAAACTTACTCATTCTTTCCCTAGAATCGGCAACCATAGTAGAAGCATATCTAGACAATTGTGTGAACTTCAAAGCATATTATTTCACACTCATGCTTCCTTGAAGAAGGTTTATGAACTCAAGTACCTTTGCCTCCCTCATCTCAAGGGGAAAGAACATATCAAGAAAAGAAACTTTAAACTTCTCCCAATTGAGAGGACCCGCATCTTCCGCTCTGTATTCTTTCCATTGGTTGAACCATATTTGAGCAACACCCTTAAGTTGATATGCGTCCAACTTCGCCTTTTCCACCGGCATCACTTTCATGATCATCAACACGTTGAGGGTCTTCCTCAACCCTAGAACCATGAAACTTCAGAAAATTCATTCTTGTGAAGTATCTCACTCTAGTTGCCGTCGTACCTACATTTGGGTTCATGGGGGCCACAACCTCCCTATTGGCTTGAATTTTCATGGCTTGAGCCAAAACATGAAAAGCAGCCCTAAACTCTAGTCACTTGCTCAGTCAAAGGGTCGATCGGAACTTGAGAAGCTTGGGAGGAGCTTCTCATTCCATATTCTCTTTTGCATTCCTTCTAGCATATGCCCTTCGAGTGTCCATATCTTCTAGAGCATCGGATAAGGATTAGGAGAGAGACATTATAGATTTAAACTCTATCGCACGACTTAAGAGTAATGAAAGAAATGGAGTTTCTTAAACGTCTTACATCCTCTCATTCATAAATGTGGCGCGCTTCACACTCATGAACAAAACTCTACTCGACGTGGCTTATGAGACTTCCTATGACCTTTCTAAACCTTATGCTCTGATACGAAGTTTGTCACGATCCAAGTTAGACCCTAGGTGTTACATGACGTATAGTACCCTGAGAGGCCCTACACTACTTAGCATACATCATACAAGATAATAGAAATCAAGAGATTTAAAAGACCATTTTTACAACATAGAGTTTTCATAAAATGAAATGGAAATCTAACAATGTCTCAAAGTCATCTAGTACATAAGAAGTGCTCGGGACGTAACCCGTACATCAAGTTCAAAACTGAAAGGTAAAGACATAATGAAATTAATTTTAGGTCCTCGAAGCATGAGGCCTCACCAATCTTCAATGTTCTACTAATAGATCCCTAGCCATGGAAGTGCAAATCTAGAGCGTCGGACCCTACATTTTGATAAGAAATATAGGCAAGATTATGCATTAGTACAAGAATGTACCAAGTATGATAGTGATGCATAAAATATGTGAAATCATGCCAAAAAAACCATTTCGTGATATGCAATGACCAAGTTAAAACATGAGATAAAAGAGTTAGAAAACATGAGTCATAAAAACATGGTCAACGCAAGACAACATCTCTAAAACATTCGTGAGTTACTTCTTGAAGTAACCTTGGTTCATTATTGTGGGAGAATTACCTTTAACCAACATGTAAGACCATGTGAGCTATCAACATGGAATCTAGTGTCTACCCCACACCGAAAAGAGGTGTCCTACTTGCCAAGGTAAGACCATGAACTTCTAGCTTACGTGGATCTACTAGCTAATGTCTATCTAGAAAAATCCTATGTTGGAACATAGTTTATAGGACGTGGGTAATTGTCACTTGTCCACTCGGTGCTAAGCAGAACTCCCATCGAATATTCATTATTTTTAACTTTTTTTAACATTCGTAAGACAACGGTAATCGCCACTTGTCTTAGCATTGGAGGTCATGGGTAATCACCGCTTGCCTCATTATTAGAATAACTTCTTATCCTTGATTCATTTTAGGTGAGAAGACCTTTCAACCTTAAAATCCTTCATGTGAGAAAAACCTTTCACATTCATGCTTTCATGTAGATATGAAAGATCCTTTCAGATTCATGCTTTCATGTATATATGAAAAATCCTTTCACAACACAACAATGACCATATTGATACTTCATTCTCAAAGCATCCTTTAAACATTTACATCAATTTCATGAGAACATGCATACCTTCATAAAATCCTCTTTCATAGTTCAAAACCCACTTTCAATCATCAAAATCTTGAAAACATGGGTTAAGCTTGGGTTCATGGGGATTCATCTTAAAAACATAGAATCTTCTCAATTCATGCATAATACTTCATAAAACAATTAAATAAATCAACAATAAAAGGAACCATGACATGGAAGAAAACCCTAACTTTTATTGGAAATTTCTAACTTTATCAATTGGAGAATTGAAGAACTCCATGGAGGAAAGGGATCCATGGATGAAGACTATCATATCTCAATGAAAAAAGCTTTCCTTCAATGGTGGAATTGGATACTTGACTTGAAACCCTAACCTTCTTCAACTTCTAGAGAGAAAATATTTGGAGAGGAAGACTTGTTTTTCTTTTGAGGATTTGAGAGAGTGATTTCAATTGAGGGGTTTTGAGAGTTAAAAACGTTTATATATGCTTCTATTAGAGGGAAAAATGACATAATATTAGGCTGAAATAATTAGGAAAAGACCCAAAACCCCTTAGGGAAAATAACTGTTGACCCCATTCATGGCCCAACCCACAGTCCGTTGGTCAGACCACGGACCATCCTGGTTGGTCTTGGGTGAGATTAGATACCACCAATTGTGGATCCCCAACGACGGACCACACCTACTGCCCCTGGGTCCATCGACGGATCATGGACCACAGCCGTAGGTCCCAACTCATGGCCTCAAAAGCTCTCTAAGTCTGGGACTCACCTACGAGACCTATCTACGACTCGTGCATTGAATGAAGAACCGTCCTGGTGACCCATCACAAAGTACTGGAACTAATCATTTTTCATAAAACCCTGACTTGTCGATCACGCCACCACAAACAGACCATCGTCCCACTTACGGGCCGTAGGTGGTGTCGTTTGTGCTAGCACCAGGTTCGAAAAAACTAAAATATTTACCACTTCTCAAATCCGAGGTGTTACAATGATGATCTTCATTTGATTTTTTGTAATGAGTGGATAAGATTTATGATCTTCTTTTTCTTCCTTAAGTGTCGAGATTTCCTTGATTTCTTGTATCTTGGATGACTAGTGATTTAAAGGGATACTTGATATCTTGATACCATTCTTGGTACCTTGACTTGAGCCTCTTGATTAGATCTCCTTAACTTCTATATGTGATTGAGTTTTCTTCTTGAGTCTTTATTTTGATATCAATAAGATCTTTTCTTTTTGATGTATTGATTTCCCGCAGATACAATACAATCGTTTATAATTAAAATCTTACACTAACAATCTCCCCTTTTTATGTTGACAATACTTGATTTAGAGATACTTCACTGACTTGTGGTCGACTTAAACATATGTCTGAATGAGCACTGTGATTGAGTCAACTTGGAAGACAATATACTTGTAACTTGTCTGCCCCTTAATGTTATGCCTCTTCATGAGTGTTACATGATTCTTTGTACCTGTTAAACAATATTCATATAGGGATATGTCTCCCCATTAATATCACACATCCTTTGTACCTATTAAATAATATTCATATAGGGATATGTCTCCTCCTTAATATGACAAATCTTTTGTACCTGTTAAATAATATTCATATAGGGATATGTCTCCTCCTTAATATCACACATCCTTTGTACCTGTTAAATAATATTCATATAGGGATATGTGTCCCTCTTAGTAGGATACTTAAATAATCAAGTATCATATAACCAAGGGATGTTCCTGCATAAAAAAAATATTTTCCTGCCAATATTAAAAGGGGTTTGTCACATGGGTAGATTACTTCACCTAAATAATGTGCAAGAGGTTAATCCATTGTGCGGCAGTCAAGTCCTACACTTAACTCAGCCTGTTTGCAGTCAATTCTGCCTAACGTTCAACAATGCCTACTATTTTGCCTTAGAATAATTTTTGATGGTAACAACTAAAATGCACACAAGAAATACGGGCAAACCCAACCTTTATATTAATAATCAAAAAATACAAAGGAACTCACTCGTTATGACAACAATTCTGTCACAACTTCGGCTTCAACTTCGACTAAGGAACAATCACAAGTCGATTACTGCCTTTGACACTATTGAAACCCTCACGTTTTCTTCTAAGTTTCCTTAGTGAAATTCAAGACTTAACTCTTCCCTCTTTCACTCTATATTTCGTTCAACACCAAGGCTACACATTTATAGATCATGTGGCAGCCTTGTGTTTACATTGCATAGCCTTCCGACATATGTCCTACACTTGTCATGACCAAGGGCCCTCAAAATTAAACTTCAGTTGACATCCTCAACTAATAATCATTCAAATTTAGAATTCAAAAACAACATAAAAGTTACAATGAATCTGGACAAAAACAGTTACAAAAAGGTAACCGCCGCATGTGCTTGGCATGTGCCATAGGCTGGCTGAATTTCTCCCCTTGCTGCCCTTTCCCTCCATATTGTTGGCACCAATACAATATCTAGACGTTGCATAGCCATTTCCTGATCAAAGTCAGCCTGGATCTTGCCGCCCATTTTCATGCCTGTGCACTGCCAATGCCCTGCCGCTGCCTTGCCTGCATTTTCCTTAGCCATGCTAATTTTCTTTCCACTCGTGCCATTCATTGTTTTCTTGTTGCGTTTGCTTCACATTTTTTATGCTTTAATTTAGCTCAGCTCAATTTTCCCGCACTTGACCAGATCATGTATTTTTCCACATGCCAAACTTGCCCACAACTGATGTTGACCGGCGCCCATGTCCTGCCATAGTCTGCTGCCTTGCCAACGCCTATGTCATGTCATGACACTGCCTTGCCAACTTTGTTTGGCATCAACTAAGCAATGCTAACACTTTTCCACATGATTGATTCACCCTGCACCTAGGCCCATTCATGCCAACCCTTTGCCGCCACCGTGCCATCGAGTCTCAGGATCAAGTCCCTTACAAACTTACCCCACCCTTTGAAACTCGACGTCCTTGTTGAGGACATTTCCTTATCTAAACAATTTGGATCACGGGCATAAATCTTTTTCTGCCCACCATATCTTCTACCAACGCCAAAGAATTAATATTTGACGTTTCTTCCTCGTAGTCCTTTTCCTTGTCCAATTCGGCAAAAATCAAAGCATTCACCTTCACTTGTACCGGGCAGTCTCTTTTCAAATGTGGACCACCACAAGTAAAGCATCCCCCAAACTTTCCTTTCTGTTTTGGAAAAGAAGATTCCCCTTGTCTTGTTTTCCCCTCTTCGTCTTCGTTTCCGGCAGCTTGGTCCTTCACATTTTTCTTCAACTCCTTCCCCTTATCTTTTTGTTTGAAGTGCAAAGCATCCTTTGGGTCGTCACCCTCATCGAAGTCAGCCAACTTACCTGCTACCGTAATGGCAGAATTAAGAGTTTGGACATTTTGTCTCCTCAACTCTCTTTGTGCCCACGCCTTCAACTCGCTCATAAAATAGTGCAACTTGTCTTCCTCAACCATGTTGCCTATGTTGAGCATCAAGGATGAACACTCCTTGACATAAGTCCTTACCGTGCTACTTTGTTTCAATCGCCGTTGCCCATCCCTTGCCATCCAAGACGAATTACTTAGAAGGAATTGAGTTTTCAATTATTTCTTCAACACTTCCCACGTTTCTATTTGTGGAAGGTTAGCACTCTCCACTTCTGCAACTCTTGTTCTCCACCAGACTTTGGCATCATCACCCAAGTACATTGTTGTGACTGACACTTTTTCACCATCCAGAACCTTCGCTGCCTTGAAGTAGTTTTCAATATCCCACAGAAAGTTCTCCAATTCCTTAGCACTTCTCACACCATTGTAAGCCTTTGGTTTAGGTATCTTCATCCTTGTGGGGTTAATAGTTCCTTGCAACACCCAACGTAGAAGAAGAAATTCACCACGCAGATCTTTCTTTTCTTTGTGGATGATTTCCATTTCTGTTTGGGCTATTTCGTGTTTGGCAGCATAGTCTGCCTCCAAATTTATAAATTTTTCGTTCAAGGACTTCTTCATCAAGGCTAATTTTGCATTCACCCCATGAATACGAGTGATCAGATCAACCAAGTCTTCCCCATCGTCCGTCGTACCAATCAGTGCTTCCAATCGTCTTATCCTCTCCCGTAATTCAGCATTTCCACCAGCCATCGATTTAGTCTAAGCCGTGCTTTGATACCAATTGTCACAGGGGCAGATTACTTCACCTAAATTATGTGCCAGAGATGAACCCACAACGCAACAGTCAAGTCCCACACTTAACTCAGCCTGTTTGCAGTCAATTCTACCTAACGTTCAACAATTCCTACTTTTTTGCCTTAAAATAATTTTCGATGGTAACAACTAAAATGCACACAAGAAATACGTGCAAACCCAACCTTTATATTAATAATCAAAACAATACAAAGGAACTCACTCGTTATGACAACAATTCTGTCACAACTTCGACTTAGGAACAATCACAAGTCGATTGCTGCCTTTGACACTATTGAAACCCTCACGTTTACTTCTAAGTGTCCTTAGTGAAATTCAAGACTTAACTCTTCCCTCTTTCACTCTATATTTCGTTCAAGACCAAGGCTTCACATTTATAGACCGTGTGGCAGCCTTGTGTTTACATTGCATAACCTTTCGACACATGTCCTACACTTGTCATGACCAAGGGCCCTCAAAATTAAACTTCAGTTGACATCCCCAACTGATAAGCATTCAAATTGCGAATTCAAAAACAACATAAAAGTTACAATGAATCTGGACAAAAACAGTTACAAAAAGGTAACCGCCGCATGTGCTTGGCATGTGCCACGGGCAAGCTAAATTTCTCCCCTTGCTACACTTTCCCTCCATATTTTTAGCGCCAATGCAATGTCTAGACGTTGCATAGCCATATCCTGATCAAAGTCAGCCCATATCCTGCCGCCCATTTTCATGCCTGCGCACTGTTAACGCCCTGCCGCTGCCTTGCCGGCGTTTTCCTTGGCATGCTAATTTTTGTTCCACTCGTGCCATTTATGTTTTCTTGTTGCGTTTGTTTCACATTTGTCTATGCTTTAATTTAGCTCAGCTCAACTTTTTCCCGCACTTGACCAGACCATGTATTTTTCCACATGCCAAACTTGCCCACAATCGATGTCGGCCAGCGCCCATGTCCTGCCATAGTTTGTTGCCTTGCCAGCGCCTATGTCATGTCATGACACTGCCTTGCCAACTTTGTTTGGCATCAACTAAGCAATGCTAACACTTTGCCCACATGATTGATTCACCCTGCACCTAGGCCCTTGACAAAGTTATTCATGCCATGTCGAGTCTCAAGATCAGGCCCCTTATGAGGTCCCACTTTCCTCAAGAAAACATACCTAAGAAATAGTGGAAAAGAGATATTTAAAAAGTTTCTAATTTTCTCCCCAATAACATCTACAACCCACAAAGACATTTAAGTTTGTGACATTATCTTTTTTTCGTAGTGAATCAAAGTGGACTTTGGAGCAAATCTTTCTGGTTTTTGAATTTTTCACTCCGCTGCACAAAAGGTACACAAATCAAGTATTATGTCTGGATTAAAGATTTACATAAATAAATAAATTTGTAGATATGTCAAACTTTAGCAGCCCAACATTCACTATCATATAATATTGTTGGTCTCGTAGTTGTTCTATAGAACTTACCCTTAACTTTGATAGACACCCTTTTATCATATAACAATCCGATAGCAGTTTTGTAAAGTTTCTATCGTTTACACAAGTGCAGATGTCTAAAATATTCTCCCCATCTCTCCTTGATCTCGTTATCTTCCTAGTTTGCACATTTCTTTCTCCTCTTCTCGTGGCCCTAGCTTTTGATACAAGCTATCTAGAGCTTTCCCTCGGACTTACTAGTAACCTTCTTAGCTTTTTTGTATTCTTCAAAAGCTTCTCCATCCTCTACTTTACAATTTCTACAACACTCATTTTTAGCTTTAAACGACTCTGTGTACCTAGTCATTCCACTATTAAAGGATAGGAATTCAAGTTATCAAAATAATTTCATCTTATTGAACAAAAATGGTAGCAATATTCCTTCATTGATCAAAAGTGTAAACATGCATCCAAAAGCTACCAAGCATTAAATTGAATGACATCATACTAACAAAAAGGACATGCTTCTAAAGTGCCAAGAATAATGTTCTATTCTATAAATACATTTGAATAATATTAAATTAAACCATACAAGAAACACAAAATTGATTCACAGTTGACGTGGAGATACCTAAATATAAGGGGTTCAACTAGTTACATATTACAAGGCATAGAAAAAAGAAAAACAATTAGCCCAAAAACTCATTCTGTGGCAATGTCTATCTTTCTTCTGCCTTTAGGACAATTTGTTACCTCATAAAACTTCCAAGCAGTGATAAAACAAAACCTATAAAGATCAGCTTTATTGTTTTCGTCAACGATGGTGCACTAGAGAAATTTACTCTCCGAGCTTGGTCCCTGTGGAAGTGTGAGATACTGTAAGAGTACTTAATAACTGCAATTGCCAAAAAAACGGTATACATTTCCCTGCAGACACTAACATTCTCTACATTCTGAAATATTCAGTAGAAACTTACTAGTTTCGACGAAAGATAAGAACTAAGGAGAAAATTCACTCCGGTATATGATTAAGACGTAATAGCAATTAGAGATCTAAGACAGACATCTTACTTCTGTAAAGGTGACAGTGCACCACAAAAGATGATGTTTGCTGGAACTGGAAGCTCTGAGTTCTCCGGATTCACCACACTAACATAAGTTTCTTGACCAAGGTACCACGAGTCAAGGTTTTGAGCACGTAAATTCCAAATGCCAGGATTGTCTAGGAAAACTAAAATGGCAGTCCAAGCACCTGGAAACACCTGCAGGAGAGAAAACTTTCCTTTTGTTTATAAATGAATAAGTTTCACAAATACTAGCAGAAATTTTCAACAAGTTATGACAAAGAAGGCAATGAGTTGAGACCAATATTTTGTTTTGAAATAAAAGGGACAAAAGAAATTTTGTCTTTGCATGCTTCGAAGCAATGAGCATCTTGGTAGAAATTACAATAAATATTATGGTCACATATAAATTGTAAAGAATGAACCTTTCTGCGCAATATCTGTTCAAGAGAAGTAGACAGATAACTTTAACCTGGGTAGTGCATCGAGCAACACCATCCCATTTGTTGTAGGTGCTTCTACTATTCTCCGTCCATAGCCCGTAGTCCATGCTATTGTCATTTTTGAGAATGAGAACTTCAGATCGTTTGATTCCAAACTGAAAACAAGTGATTCAGGTAACTGTATGAAAATACACTACTAACCCGACAACAAAAAAGGCGTAGCCGTCAAGGTGATAGCTCTGAACAGTTGTATCATTGTTTTGGAATATGATTTCCACGAATGCTTTGTAAGTACCATTAATTACTGACGTATCAACTTTTGCCGGCCTATTCATCATTTTATTGGGGAAGTCAAGCTTGAAAACACCTGGGATGTTAAATTGCTCAGCAAGTTTTAGAGGTGTTGATGGAGCTAAGTATGAAATACCACTGAGAGTAGTGCGCCACTTCCCCTCTATTAGCTCTGCAGGCCTATTATGAAGGACAAAGACATCAGTCACAGTGATTTCACCATATTTGAAGGATCCTTGGGGGTTCGGCCGTGCCGCACCAGCAGAAACATTCCATCTGCAAAATATTGCAATAACAATTTAGCTAACAGATACTTGAAAAACGAGAACCTCGCATTTTTCTTTTTGATTTTTATATTTTTTTGGGGAGGGGGTTGGGTTAGAGGAGAGTAAACATCCTGTATCTCTACTTTCGGTAACACGTGTCAACAAATTGTTCAGTAAGAAGATGAACAACTTTCCATAACTAATGATGCACACAACTAACTTGGGGAGATAAAATAATGTAGCGAATTACACTTTCTACAACCTTATGGATCTTGCTTGACTCATTGAGAAAAATGTGTCAGATTCCATAGGAGGGTCTGGAAGAGGACCTGAAGCGGGTCCTTGCGAATTTGAGTAATGCAAGATAGAGACTCCTACCACCTTCGACGAATCAGAAGAATTAACAAAGCGTGGACTAGCAACAATGTAATAATCACTGCTGGCATTTTGATCCATTGTAACCAGGAATGAATATGATTGACCGACGTGGATATCCAAGCTTGTGTAGTTCTGTTGTACTGTGTATGAACCTTCAGTCTCCACAAGAAGAAGGTTATGACTTTGGATTCTGAAATTCAAGCTAGTAGAAACACCAACATTGTGTACTCGAAGGCGGTATGCTTTTCCTGTTATATATAAACATGACAAAAGACATCTGTGATAAAAAGAATTGAAGTATATGTAACTGGATGAAAATTTTCAGGTGCTAATATGTCACTTCCCAATGAACTACTAAGTGACAACATTCAGTACATATCATCATCAGAAGAACAGAGGAATTTTCCGAACCCTTACTTGAGTCAAGTACAGGATCTCTCACACAAAAACAATTATAGTCAATAGACACTCTTAATCATTCAGATATGCATTCAGATTCAAACATCTTAATCTTAATGAAAACAAATGAGGCCTTAGTTTCTGGTTAAGGATTTCCTCAATCTGTGATCCTCTAATGTAAAACAGGCCCTGTGCCCCATAAGTTCAAACTTGAGTAAAGATACAGGTCAAGATTGATGATTAAGCAGAAGGTCAAATTTACCCCTCTACTTTAAAATATTAGTAAGATACTAAGATTCATCCTCCGTTGTAGTATGTGGCCAAATTAAACCACACTGTTAGCAAAGTTTTCAAATATACCCTCAATCTAACAGATTCCCCAAATTTCTCTTTTAATTACCCATAAATCCAGCCTTGCTAAATCCAAAGCAATAGAATTTTGTGTAGTAATCTAAGAGTTGAGCCTTTAAAATGCACCTCAAATAATCCTCTATCAATAATAATTACAATTAAACTTTAACAGAAAGTGCCATGCAATGGAATGTAAAAATGTAAAGGTATTAAAATCCGACTATGTACTGAAACAATACAGATAAAGCCCCAACGAGAAATAAGAATGTAATAACCTGGTTCTACATTAACTGTCTGGTAGGCTATACCGCCAGATACAACGGCATTGTCATAACGGTAAGGACCTAGTCCATTGATTAGGATACCATCAGGAGCTCCAAGGCCAACTCCAGTTTCGATTTCTTTTCTGAGTTCCTAATTCCCAAAGCTTTTATAAGTGAGCCACAAAATTATCAAGGATCTACCTTTTACGAAAATAGGCTGATCTGTTAAAATTTGCAACTAACCTTGTGACTCTTTATAAACCAGTCACTAATAAAGAGTGTGATGTCCCCATCTGGTGTCGCAAACGGCAGTGGAATGACATTTCTGTTGTTTATAGTGATACCTCCATATCCACCAGCAGCTCTCTGGAAGCTTAAGGAAGGGAAATAAAAGAAACTGCCTATCTGATCTTTAACTTGAAATTCATATGTCCAATTCCAGCCAGCAGGAATGGGACAATTTGTGCCAGATACACCATCTTGCCATGTATCCTTTCTCTGCTGGATACCATTCCTGCACTTAATAATCATATTTATGTTCATTGCGGCATCTAAGCGCCTGTAGATTTATCATAGTGGGTTTTATGGTTTACCATGTAAGAAGCATAGGCTCATCAAGATCATTTTTAACATTGACAACCACATTCCAGTTGGTAGTGACATTGAGTATGGGTCCTGGAAATTGACCGTTTATTCCAATCACCTGAAAACATGTAAATCTTCATATATTACCAACACACATGGGAAAGCTCGAAAGGGTTGCAGCTAATTCTCCTAAAGAAAAGATCTGTTACATTTTGGCTGCTATAATCCCACGTTTAGTCTTCAAATTGTAGATTGTTGGAATGAAGCGCAAATATTTGAAAACTAGCTACTGACCAGAAAAAAACAAACGAAGCACTTGCTGATCACCCAAACAACTCTTTACAATGTGTCAACTCTGGTGAAAGTCAAACGATAAGCTAAACTGACTTGCACATAGTACAGTAGCAGCACAAGTAAACTGGAATTAGCTATTGACTAGATAAAAGCATAAGTCTGTACAAGAACAGGACAGAGTAACTGGTCACTGATCACCTAAAGTCCTAGGATGTATTTCAAAGTTCACCAGCAGAAAATTTTGACTTCCAACCCTAAACATCAGGCTCATAGGAGTAGTTCAAATTAGCAACAGCTTTAAGCACTTCAAAGTATGAAATGGTGTGATTCAATTATTGATATAATATGACACCTGGACCTAACTCAACCTCAAAAGGTAGCTCATGAGGGGAGGATTGCCCAAGTTCATATAAGGAGACTACCCGTCCATTCACCAACCAATGTGAGACTTTAACCCACTCTAACAGAAGAGACCCTTCAAATCCACTATAACAATATAACTTTCTTGCAATCAAATCCAACCAAAAAAAAAAAACGTATCTCAATTCAGCATCTGAAAATGGGCAGGAACCCAAAGTTAGCTATTTTACACAGTACTAGTATGTAGCCCTTAAAGGCCTAATGGACATCCTTAAAAACATATTCAGGCACCTCTACACAATGCATTTTAGTCACAAATCTTGCAAAATACTGTATTGATTCCAGTTCCCATTGCAACCAAGGGAATTATTCAACACATGTTAAAGTTGGGAAGTGCAATTTAATTAAAGTAGAGTAGTAAAAACGAAGTTGATCCAATATATGAATAGAAAGAGAGATGAGATAAAGAAAAGAACCTGCTGCTTAACTCCAAGAGGAGAAGCTGTAATGTAGGAAACAGTCCAGTCAAAATATACGTAAGGGTCTTCTGCTAAACAAAGTGTAGTGAAGCAGAGAAGCAAAAGAAGATAGCAATAATATGATAACAACATTTGATTACAACACAGTAATAGTTATGCAGCTTTCTTGTTATGATGGGTATCCGTAGCTTCGGGATCTTCAGTTTTTTACTTTAGCTTTGCTTCTTCTTGTTTCAGTATGTACAATAACATGTAATGTTAGCTTGAGGGTTTGAGGAAGACAGCTTGTATCTCTGAAAGGGTAATGTCAAGGACCCACATCTTTTACTTGTTGGAATCTACAAAATCAAATCCAATTTTTGAAAATTTATTTGTCTTTCTTTTGCTTTTCAAAATTCAATGGCTCACAACATTTCTGGATCTACAATTTTCTCGAGCACCATTACGGAATTTTGAGAAACTGAAAAAAAAATTAGGATATAAGTGCACGAGTGATATTGTGTTGTTGATACAAGCTAGATGAGATACTTGAGATCTCAGTTTTGAATCTAGCTATTGTTTTTTATAATTTATCTTAAAATTCATATTTGAGATAAGTTAATATTGATATACTCAAAATCTTAAATCCTACATTTGCTTCTGGGTGGGTGGTCTTCCAGCTAATATTAGGGGAGTTTTTTCACTAATCATTGATGATGTTGTGAATCCACTTGCATTGTAGATGTCTTTCGTATAGCAAATTCAAGTTAATCAATTTGCACGAATATTTTTTCATCACAACATTTTTGCCACTTCTGTAATCATAGTTATGGATGATTGTTATCTATGGTATTTCTTGTATAGTTAGTTTAAAATGATTATTTTGATTATTACTTAAATTTCATTATGCTATATCGTAAAATTTATGTTATGTTAAAAAGTCTTATTTAATATAACAAGCATGATCATGTTGTTATCATATTTTTTTCTTTTCATTTTCTCTTTGCTTATTATCTAACTAATTTATGAAAACGTGTATTGTACATACTTTAAATTTTATATGGTAAATGATAAATTTTAAATAATACATATATTATTGAACTTTCTGTGTGCTATAAAATTACTTATTCATTGTTTCGTAGGAAATTATAAATCCGTAACTTAACTTTTAAAATGCATACTCTTTTCTCAGTTTATCATATTGTTTTTTAAGAATAAAAAATTACTTTTAACTTTTTATAAAATATGTTTGTATATAGTACTTTCATGTATATATCTTAATTATATAGTAATACTTTTTCTTGTACAATTTGATTTTGTATAAATCTATTTCCTTTTTCTTTTGTAAATTTTTCTATTTTGTTAAAAAAAAATAAAGTAAAGTAAAAAAAAAGACTAAGGCTCTGTTTGGAAAGCTACTTGGTAATTGGAATTGATCTAATTACTAGGGTAGTAATTATCAGCCTAGTAATTACGCAATTTCGTAATTATACTGATCTGTTTGTTTGCCATAATTTAATTACACATATACTGTTTGGATGCATAATTGTAATCATAAGATTATATCAAATTTTATAAATGAAAGTTAACTATTTAAAATTTATATTAGACAAATAAGAAACTTTATAAATGTTATTAAATTAAATATTTAAGATATATTTTGTCATTGATAATATATTAATTAATAAACATATGTTCTTAACTAATATTATAAAAAAAATTGATTTATATTTTTCAAATTAATATATTTCAATTGAATTAATCTTAAAAACTAAAAGCACAAGATTACTATGAACATCATGAAATGCATGTTTGACAAAAAAAATTAATATTATAAATAAAATGTCATAGATTATTAAAATATTTGACAAAAGGTAATTTTTTAAGTCTAATTAAAAAATAAATGACTTGCAATGTTAAGTCTCAAGTCAATATTATTAAAATAAATAAAACTAAAATACAACATAAGTTCTAAATTCAAAACAAAAAATTTAACCTACACTCTTATGTCAAAGTTCAACATAACATACATAAATATGATTTAAAAGAACAGAAAAACGTAAGTTTACAATTTTACTCAACAATGAATTCTACTTTAATTTAAAAATTAAAATACTAAAAAAATTATGTTAATGAAATAAATATACATGGCATAAAAATATATATATATATAATACAAAAAATTGCATAGAATCACATGAAGTAAATGTTGCAAATGAGAAAGAAATAAAATATAAATAATATACAATAGAAATAAACTTTTAGATTTTTTGGAATTATAAAAATCAAAGAAGAATTTAAAATAATAGAAATAGAAAATAAATTAAAACAAAAATATAAAAATAGAAATAAAAAGAAGAAATTAAAAAGTAATCAACTTGTAATTATATCATGTAATTACCAACAATTCAAAGCCCTTCCTTGGAAATTGAAAAGTGTAATTACCTCCGACGAATTACATCCAATTACCTGCTGACCAAGTAATTACATGACCAACCAAACAAGTCAGACAATGTAACTACACCCAATTACATCAAATTCAATTACCAATCTGGCTTTCCAAACAGGCCTTAAAACCATCTCCAACCCAACACCAAATCCTATATTTGGTGTAAAATTCGGTGTTTTGAGCTCCAACCCACACCACTTTTTACACCAAATTTGGTGTGTGAACACTATTCATCACACCAATTCACTTTTTGAATATTCTAATATTATTTCATTATACAAACTTTTAATAAAACATTATATAAATTGTATGTTTTAATTAAATTTCTTGTATATTTAATTATTTTTTATGTAATATTTTTATAATATTAATTTTAGATATAAAATTTAGCTTTTTTATAAATAAATTTTACTATATATGAAAAAAATTAAATTTATGTTAATTCTACTATAAATTATAATTGGATATAAACTACAATTAACCTTTACAAAATTTAAAAATGCAAACATATAAATTTTTAAACAAATAATACAATGTACTTAAAATAACCGAAAATAATAAACATTCAACAAAGAATCATGTCGAAAAGGTGTTGAACGTGCATTTGGAGTTTTGCAATCTCGTTTTGCAATTATCGCAGGACCGTCACGTTTTTGGAGAAAAGAAGTGCTACATGATATATTAACTTCATGTATTATAATGCACAACATGATAATTGAGGATGGACGTGATCTTAATGCACCAATTCAAGATGCGTCGGAAGGTCCAACTCCGACCGTAGAAATGACAATAGATGAAAATTATCAATTTCAATTATTTCTAGCTCGATATAAAAAAAATAAAGGGCAAAGAAGCTCATTTTGAATTACGTAATGCATTAATAGAGTATTTATGGGAGCACCGTAGTGATCTTGAAAGTTGAATATTTATGTAGAATTTAAAATAATTTTTTCATTTATGTAATGTTTATTTAATTGTATTTCATTAATGATTTCACTTTTATTTGTATTATCCATTATTATGTATAATGTATAATATTTTCTAGCAATTTATATTATTTAAAAAATTATGGTACAAAATAATTTTATATTAAACGATTATAAAAGGAAATAATATGAATTATATATGGTGAATGCTTTAGAAAGAATTTGTTTTATGAAATAAGAAAATATAAATGAAATAAGAAATAATAATATAATAATAAAGAGAGAGAAAAAGATTCCTTTTTGGTGTAAAATTTGGTGCAGTGGATTGGAGTTGATTACACCAAAAATAGTGTTGACACCAAATTTGATGTAAAATTTGGTGTATGAGTTGGAGATGCCTTAAAGAAAAATAGAGTTGTAATGCAGACAAGCAGAACATAAAAGATAATTTCACTTTGAAGAGATCTTTTGGCAACAAAAAACTGGTTATGACTGATTTGAAGAGGAAGATAGAAATACTAAGTTAGTCAAGGTAAAATAAAGAGGTTTCATGTACAAAGGATTCAAAATAGCCAGGGGAAATTGGTTGGAAGGGGAAGAAGATATTGCCAATGATGCCATCAGTTCTTTCAAAGTCGATTCACTCAGAAAAGAGATGCAACATCTTTCTCACTTCTGGATCATATTCAGAATACAATTAATGCTGAGGAGAATACTGTTTTTTTGCAGACAACCTAGCATAGATAAAATTAGAAGAGCAGTGTTTAACTTAAATGGTGATAGTGCAAGCGGTCTAGATGGTTTGACAGGGATTTTTTATCAATGTTGTTGGGACATTAATGGAACATACATCTATGGTATGGTTCAAGAATTTTCTAATGACAACACTCTTCCCCAATTTGTCACTCACACTAATTTGGTTCTCTTACCAAAGAAGAAAAATATTCACACCTTCCCTGACATGAGACCAATTAATTTAGGAATTTTATAAATAAAATTTTGTTCAGAATTGTGCATGATAGAATAGAATCCTTGTTACCCAGGTTGAATTCCAACAATCAATTAGATTTTGTCAAAGAGAGTAGTATCATTGAGAATATACTTCTCACACAGGAGATTGTTAATGATATTAAAAAAAGGGACAAGACAACAAATATGGTTATTAAACTCGATATGGTCCAAGCTTATGTTAGGATATCTTGGTTCTTTTTAATGAGGGTGCTAAGAAAGACGGATTTCTATGAAGTGTTAATTTATTATTTTGTGGCTTATTTCCAAAGATTGACATTCTGTTCTTATTAATGGGGTTTCTTCCATTCCATTAAAGGAGTGAAATAACGAGACTCATTATCTCCTGCTTTATTCATTATTTCAGCTGAAGTTTTAACTAGGACCCTAAGGGGTCGTTTGGTAGAGCGTATAAAAATAATGCTAAATAGAGTGTATTAGTAATGCTTGCATTAGCAATGCATGTATTAGTTATGCTTGCATTAATTATACATATTATGCATTGTTTGGTTTGATGCATTAAAAATAGAATGCATGCATTAAACCATTGCATTGGTAATACCTAGAAATCCATGGTATTATCAATACACACTTTAATACACAATAGAGTGTATAACTAATGCAAGCATTAGTTATACATAGGTTGGAAAATAGTACCAAATAAGGTACTAGTAATACGCAAGGCTAATGCATGCATTATTTTTTAATACACTCTACCAAACGACCCCTAAACTCTTTATTTGAGGATGAGAATTTTGTTAGTCTTGGGCTCTCTAAGTGGAGTTCAAATCTGAATCATCTAGCCTATGCAGATGATATAATTATTTTTGCCTCTGCTCATGAATACTCTTACGAAAGATAATGGCCACCCTCCAAGAATATGAAATACAATCATGTTAGAAGATCAACAAGGAGAAAAGTGTCTATTATTTACATAAGAAAGAGTTTACTGATAAAATAAAATTAGTAGAGATGTGTACTGATATCTGCAAAAGTCAGTTTCCTATTAAATACTTGGGTTGCCTAATTACTCATGCAAGTAAAATAAAAGAACATTTATGGTGATCTTATCAAAAAGATTAAATACAAGCATCAAGCTTGGAAGGTAATATGTTATCTTATGGAGGTAAAGAGGTTTTGAGTAATAGTGTATTACAAAACATTCCCATTCACGTACTTTCCACCATGCCCCTCCTAAATGTGTAATAAGGGAGCTGCATAGAATTTTCACTAAGTTCTTTCGGGGTAAAAATAATTCAGAAAGAAGTAAACTTTGGGCATCCTGGAGAAGATTTGTCTTCCTAAACATGAAGGAGAGTTAGGCTTCAGATCTTTGTTTGAAGTTTCTAAAGCTATGTATGCTAAATTGTGGTGGATATTTAGGACTGTAAAATTTTTGTGGTCTAACTATTTTTGGAATAAATATTGCAAAAAGAAAATTCCAACCTTGGTGCAATGGAATGGAGGTTCACATATATGGAAATATATGCTAGAGAGTAGGAAAATTTATGGTGGGAACCAAAGGGAGGTACCTCTAGGCTCTAGCATTTGGTACGATAACTACACAATGTTCGGTCTTTTATATCTTTTCCATTCATATATACAAACTTGTCATCCTTTATATGATATTGAGGTGTTTATGAATGAAGAAGGATGGATTTATGATACTATGGAGTCAATCATTCCACCTTAGGTGGTTGATAATTTAACTTGGATTATGTTTCTTTTTCCAATCAATGAGATTCTCCTTGGTGGATGAAAACTAGTACATGGAAGTTCACAGTGAAGAATGCATGGAAAATTATTAGAAAAAAAGATGTTACTACGGAGGCTTATAAGTAGTTATGGGTTAAAGGATTGCCTTTCAAAATCTCCCTCTTTGGGTGGAGAGTCGGGACTAGCAAGGTCCTAGTGAAAGCTATCATGGACAATTGAAATCCTAATACTTCCCAACAATTTTTTTTGTTGTCCAATACCTTCAAGGGAAATTGTTGAACACCTCTTTTGAGAGGAGATTTGACTGAGTACATGGAAATATTATAACAGAGATGCAGGAATTATTTCACCTTTGGTTCAAGTGAGACAAGCTCTGAAAGAATGGTGGGATTTTGATGGTAATGATAAATAGAAGACAATATATCAAGCCATCCCAAACTTAATTCTGTAGTTTTTGTGGAAAAGAAGAAATATTGTCCTACATGGAGGCTCGTATTATGAAGGAAAGGTGAAATGATATTTTATTTTCAATATCCAAAAGTGTATTAAACTAAGGTTTAACTGGGTTATGAATCATCCTATAACTTGGTCGCAATTAGTTTCTAGACTTGACCACTATAGACCAACTATTTTCTATAATAGCGAGATGGTTACTACCTCCTTTAGGCTGGATTAAATGTAACATCGATGGAGCTTCAAGAGGTAACCCCGGTCCAAGTGCAACAAACTTTGTATAAGGAGTCATATGGGCAATTTAATTGGTACTAAAAGAGTAAGTATTCCAAATACTACTAATTTAGTGGTTGAAGCTAGAGCTATCAAAGAAGGACTTTAATATTGTTTGGGTAAACAATATTGCCAAGTCATAGTCGAGTGTGATTCATTGGCTATGGTACAAATTATTAATGTGGAGGGTGAGAAATCCCATGTAGTGTGATAATGGAGGTTAACTCCAACAAAATTATAAGGAATACAATATCAGTAAGAGTATAACAATATTGAAGGGAGGGGAATACTCTAGCTAATTGTTTTGCTAACTTGGTTTTTGATTCTACATGTTCTTATGAGTTCAACTCCTTTTAGGAAGTTTCAGCATCATGCAAGAAATTAATTAACCTTGACAAAAGTTCTACCCCATGCATCATAATCAAATAAATGGACCCTTCAAGTTTGAACTTTTAGTCAGACACCAATCTCAATAGCAAGTTAGTAACATATCAACAAGGTTTAACAAGAAGCATACAACACTACAGGTACAAATCTTAAGCATTCTAATTGGATCTGAAGTAAGTTCTTTAGGTGAATAGTACTACGCACCAGGTGAGAGCCTGGATTTGTCCAAGGTTGTACAAAGCCAAGAGTCGATAGATGCAAGATGTACAAACCCCAAGAATTCTAAGTTGTCAGCTTCTCCATTTGGTTTAATGAAATCATTGGTACATAAAGCAAGCGAGCAAATGAGTTAGTAAAGCCTTTAGAAGGTCTAGACTTTGGATGGTGGTATTAATTTTCCCGTGAGATTCAACCCATCAAAGAACATATCTAATAAAGATGAACTAACTAGAAGATCAAGAGAGGTACCTAGGTGTCACTGATAGTCATAATTGGAAAAGAAGGAAACCACTAGCTATCACAAAGAGAAAAACATACAAGGCTACATATGCCCGAGATACAATTTAGAGGAAAAAGGATAATCAACATAACTATACAATTGAATAACGCTTAACTCACCCTCCAAAACTAATTAAAAGAGTGAGCGTAGTCAGTAAAAACCCAACGAAGAGTCGGGGTTGAATTCCACATGGAATGGTATACCGTAGAGAATTCCTTATCAAGAAATTTGGACTTTAAGTTAGCTCATTTGTAATAGTCAGAACAACTGGGTGGATGGTACCACCAACTTAATATAAATCTTTGGTTATCAATTATCACAGTTAAACTAAAATTCGAACGGAATCAAGAGTTAACAAGTAATTTAGGGGTGCGGGGATTGGAAGTCGACATCACATATGGGTGATTGTGTTGCTTTACAATGATGAACATTCATGAATAGGCTAAGTCATCGTTATTGACGCTAATCCTCTTTCGATCTCAAAGCATCTATGCATAAAATCTCCTTTTGGTCTCATCTATATGTCATTTCTAAACAACTCATTACCTTACTCTACTCTCTTTCAAGAATAGGGAAAATAGACCTGACCCATAACCTCTCTTTCAAGCAAGACATAGACATCAAACCTAAATTGCTAGTATTGAACTAATTACCCACTCCAATTAATCTCTTTTGAGCCTCAACCAGAGATCAGAAAGGCTTCTCTTAAAGCAGAAAAATAGGAGTTATAGTAGTTTCAGCTATTCGATAGGAATTAAGTTTGCAACCTTAACCCATAAGTTAACCCTATGGTAATTAGACCAAATTCCTGCATGAACCACAATAAACAGATCATAGCACATTACCCATTGAATCAGCACCCAACCCCATTTGAGCACCCTTAGATCTTGGGGTTTTAGCCACCCATCACAAAAAGTAAAGAAAGTATACCTTCCATGAAAGCAGCCATGGGTAACTTGAAATCAAGTAATTAAGAGTAAACCCACTTTGGATTTAACTTAAATTTATCAAATTCAAGCTTCAAATTGTAAAACCCCAAGAAAACTAGAAAAAGTGTTCTTTCAAAAGTAAAGTTTTCTTCAAAGCTCTAACTCAAAACTCTCTAACTTGAACTAAGTATTCACCCTTTCTAAAAATTGTATCCTTTGGGATATTTAAAATTTTCCAAAATTTGGCCCAAAATCCACTCCGTAACTGACTCAGCATCGTTAGTCGAGTTCGCCAAACCTAATCGGCAACTCACCCTTCGCTCCTCAGACCGCCTTGTAAGCTCTAGAATTCAAGTGTTTGAACCTCAGTTGGTGAACTCGATCAAGTCAGCTTTTCACGTTTGATGAATCACCAAATACCACCTTAGTTCACCGTTCGAGCATTAAATCCTTACCTTGCACACTATCACTTTGGGCGATGTAATCAGGACTATCGTTCTAACTCAATGCATCACCTTTTCTACTGGAGTTCGCCGACCTGCTTTGGTAGACACAAGTGCTATGCACTGTCAATTTGACCAAGGTTGTGCTTAGTTAGCGATCCGCCCTTCATGTTAGGCGATCAACAATGTTCACTTTGCACTTTTTTTTGTATTTTTGGCCATTATTTCAAACTTCAGTTCTTGCCTTGTCCAATTGCCTTCATAACTGCAAATCATCAATATTTGATTAGAAAAGGACCATTTAGGCATTAAGGACACTAATTATTGAGCTAAATGGACATTAAATGAGTGCAAATCTACCACTCATCAACACCCCAACTTAAATTTTTTCTTGTTCTCAAGTAAATCAAGAACACAATAAGCTCAATAATGGTGTCTACAATAGTACTCAATGAGAGCTAACATGAAAACTCCATGGAAAGACTACTCTCAATAGGATGTTACCCTAAATCATGATCAAAGCGCTTCAAATAATGACTAGCAAGTCTCAATACAAGCTCAAGCTCACTTGTTGCTTCTTGCCTAATGTAAGAACATGTTTCAACAAATGCATTCAAGTGTCCTCACATTAAAAATAATTTTATGCTCTCATGAATCAAATCAACAAAGGTAATAGGAATCAATGCAACTCTCACTCTTCCAAAAGAGAAACACATGCAAGCTTTGTCCCATAAGTTTGTCCATATTTTCCAATCATCAAACAACCTAGTTCATGTAAGATCACAAGGGTATTTTAGGCTTGTAATGGGGCTGAGGTTTAAGGTATGGTAAATTTGGATTCGTGACTTATACCTTTTCAAATCATTGTTGCAATCATCATCACCTCTTCTCAAGTTCTTTTTCTTCTTTTTCATTTGAGAACTCAAATATTGACTCTCCACTTAATTTATTTGGAACTCCCCTTTATTTCATTCACTTCTCTTTTTCATTTTCATTTTGCCAAGCTATTTCCATCAAATGGATAACATACACACATTTTTTGTTATAAGGATGCGTTCTTTCTTTTTACAAAACTTTTAGATTTAAGTCTCATTTCTTCTTCCTTTTGCGCTTCACTAGAATTTCATTCATTCTTCATTTCCACATCCTAACTTAGGATTTTCAAACATCGCAATGCTTCAAAAAGGATTTTTGGCGAGAAGGTAGGGATAATTTGGTTCAAGAGGCTTCTTTTGGTTGTCAACACATAAGTTGGGCTCAATTGGTGCCAACATGGTTCACATCCTCACAAGGTAGTCACAAAAGTCTTTATGGACAATTTGATTCCCTCATTGAATTTTTGTCCAAGATCATGTCTCACATTCACCAAGATTCACACAATTGGACTAATTAGGCAAATTCTAGGACTCAACATGCATGCTTTCAAGTAAAACCTCACCACACATGGCACTTCGAAATGCACTCATTTAGCACATCCTGAAGATATTAAAAGCGTACGTGCGATGTTCATTGCCAAGCTCACATCAAAATGTAGCTAGTCAAAAAAAGATTCAAAGAGATCGTTCAATAGTGTAACACGTAGATTTTGTTCTCGCTACACCAACATTACACATCATACTTATCATGAGTACTATTCAAGATATTGATACTAAAAAAAATTGATTCTCAAATTGTTATCAATGAAAACTTTAAGCATTTCATGATTTGAACTCATGGGGGGTTGCAATATCAAGGGAGAACGAGATAGAAGTAAAGAAACACAAAATTTCCCAACGAGCACTCTACTATAAATATTAAACTACAATTGTTCAAAATACAAAAGAAAATACAAGCAAAAGGGGAATACTTGCACGAAGGCCCTCACCCCACCAAAAATAGAATGTAGTGTTCTCAATGTAAAATAAATAAAAGTACTGGGAGGCTGAGAGAAAAGGTCCCCCCGACAGGCTATGCCTGTGGTGTACTCTCATCTGGAGTCTCGGGAGGTGAAGCCTCAAAAGGGGCATCAATGCCTGGAAATAGGATAATTGGAGGTGGCATGTGAGGCTCAATAGGGGCATTAGTGCCCGTCTCAGCAACTGGAAGTGTGGTAGAGTCTAGAGTGACTCTGCCAGACCCAACCTCTGAAGTTTCTCGAAGAGATCCCTCTAGTGCAACCTAAAGAATGACCTCATCAGTCTCATACAACTCGATCAGTGTCTCAGCAATCCCGTGCTCTTTAGCCCTCAACCCCTCTTCATCAGTCTCCTCGGTCAACTACTCCTTGGCCCTCTCACTCTCATCATCAACAACAATCTCAACATCCACAACAACCTCATGCACAGTAGAGGAAGACACACCACTAGGCATCTCGGGTGCATTTGGAAGGGGAAACTCACCACAAAGCATGGAGATGTCCATTGACTGTATCTTAGCCACCTCCCCACTCAAAGTAGTCACTTCAACCCTCAGGGTGTCTAAAGACTAGAGCTACCCTTGACCTTCTCTTGAGCCTCAATCCTCACTGTCAGATCATCCAACTTCAAAGTGTGGCTCTTTATCGTCCCCTCACACTTGACCACCCACTCAGTCAAAGGGGACAAGTCCTTTTGAATGGTATGGTCAATGAGCATGGACAAGTCCTTCTACAATCGGGAAACTCTCATATCTACTGATCGAGAAAGGTTGCCCATATGATATATTAATACTTCGGTTAAGGGGGGATGGAAAATAGAAGAAAAAGAGGCTTCACAATAGTAGTGGTAGCATCAACAGACTGTACATGTGCAGAAACAGAAGAGCCGACAATATAATAGGTGTGGAAATACCTGCCTGCTCCATAGAAGTAGCTGGTGTGCTGGTGTCAAGTGCCAAAGTAGCAGGGTCGACTATTAGAGTGGATTTTGGTGGTGGCGTATTCTTCGGAGCTGCATCATCTCTCAAATAATCGGCCTCAATCCTCTAAATGTTACCAGAGGAGACTGGTGTAATCCTGGCACCAATTTTCCCTTGAAAGGGAACTCCCGCTCTCCCGCATAGCTAAGTAATGAGCACCGAGAAGGGAGGAGATGTTTTTTCTTATCTTCCCGGAGTAATAACTCCTCTAGAATTATGCCCCAACATTTATCTTCTCACTTTCAATAATAAAACCTACTAACACTGCCTTTGGATGCCGGAGTATGGATTCATTCTAGGTTACATCACGTTGCTACTGATAAACCCAAACGATGTCACGATCCAGGGGTACCCCCTAGATGTAACATGGCATACAAGACCCTGAGAGGCCTCATATAAGCCACTTAGCATTCATAGCCAAAGTTATAGAAAATTAGTAAAATTTAAAACATTTTCAACACAATCAAAGTCTTTATAAAACAAAGAGGAAGTCTAATACACTTATCTCAAAAACCATCTAATACAATAGAATCATTGGGGCACAACCCATACCACAATGTTCAATACTAAAATGAAAAGAACATAAGATAAATTGCGGCTAAATCCTCGAATGCTATGAGGACTCACCAAACTTCAAGTCTTGCCTCTACTATGATCCTAGCCACGGGGATGAGAGTCGGGAACGCCGGACCCTACATTTGGATAAGAAATGTAGGCAAGAGTATGTGTTAGTACAAAGATGTAATAAATATGATAGCTTGCATAAACATCAACATAAACATATGAGTTAGACAACATAATTCATAAAAGCATAATCAATGCACATAATAGATCATTTTAACATAAAAGGAATACATCTTGAAGTAACCTCAAATAACCCTTACTCATCACGGAAGGCAACTCAAGAAACAATCCAAGATCATCACCTATTATAACATATCTAGCTTATCTTTTATAGGAATGGGGAATCGCCTCTTGCCTTACTATAAAGAAACATGGGTAGTCACCTCTAGTCCTTCTGAACATTTGGATCATGGGTACTCTCCTCTAGTCCAACATCATGTGACATGGGTATTCACCCCTTGTCTTTCTATAAGGATCGTGGGTACTCGTCTATTGTCAAATTCATATCTTAAGAAAGTGGGTAGTCGCCTCTTGTTCAACTTCAAGGAATAAGGATAATCGCCTCTTATTCTAATCTAAGGGATATGGGTAATCGCCTCATATCCATCTCATTTAGAGGTCAAGAGTAATCGCCTCTAGCCTCATCAATTTTCTTAGTCTTTAGCTTAGATTCATTTTAGGTGAGCAATACTTTCAACCTAGAATCATTCAATGTGAGAAAGGCTTTCACATTCATACATAATCAATTAATGTGGGAACTATCCCTTCCACAACAATTACATCCATAATCAACAATTCATAACATAAGCTTTATTCGCAAAGCAATTCATCTCATAATCATCATATATGCTTCACTCTCAAAGCAATTCATATCATAATCATCACATATTCTTCAATCTCAAAGCAATTCTAATGTATCTCATCAATCATATAAGAATACATCTAAACTCATAAATTCTCCTTTCATGGTATCAAACCCAGAAGCTCATAGTTCACGATATTCCATTCACCCGAGAGCCACAAAGATGTATCATGATTTGCAGGATATCTATTGGTGAAATGGGATGAAGAAGGATATTGCGAGATTTGTGGCTAAGTGTCCAAATTTCCAACAAGTGAAAGGTAAACATCAGAAACCGGGAGGTTTATCCCAAGACATTATTATTCCTACTTGGAAGTGGGAAGATTTGAATATGGATTTCATAGTTGGTTTGCCTTGCATGCGGCGACAATATGATTCGATTTGGGTTATAGTAGATCAAATGATGGAATCGGTTTATTTTATTCCCGTCAAGGTTTCTTATTCGGTGGAAGATTATGCTAAGTTGTATTTGAGGGAAATGGTAAGGTTGCATGGAGTGCCCTTATCCATTATCTCCGATCGAGGTACTCCATTGACTTCTCAGTTTTGGAAATCTTTCCAAAACGGTCTTGGTACTCGTGTTAAGCTTAGCACGACTTTTCATCCACAAATCGATGGGAAAGAGGAGTGTACTATATAAACTTTGGAAGATATAATGAGAGCACGTGTCATCGATTTTAAGGGTAACTGGATGACCATTTGCCATTGATTGAGTTTACTTATAATAATAACTATCACTCTAGTATTGGTATGACTCCATTTGAGGCTCTTTATGGTAGGAGGTGTACATCTCCTATAGGTTGGTTTGAGGTGGGTGAAGTTGAATTGATAGGACCCGAGTTAGTTCATGAGGCTATGGAAAAAAGTCTGACTTATTAGACAAAGGTTGAGGACATCCCAAAGTCGACAAAAGTCCTATGTCGATGTTAGAAGAAGAGACCTATATTTTGATGTTAACGATTGGGTCTACTTGAAAATCTCACCCATGAAGGGTATAATGAGACTTGGGAAGAAAGGAAAGCTTAGTCCCCGTTATGTGGGTTCATATAAGATTTTTAGACTTGTTGGTAAGGTTGCTTATGAGCTTGAGTTGCCTAATGATTTGGCATCGATGCATTCGGGTTCCCATGTCTCTATGTTAAAGAAATGTGTTGAAGATACAACATATATAGTTCCCTTAGAAGGTTTGAGAGTTAAGGAGAATCTTTCTTATGAAGAAGTTCCGGTTGAGATTTTAGACCGGCAATTGAAGAAGTTGAGAAACAAAGAAGTTTCTTCTGTGAAAGTGTTGAGGAGGAATCAATTAGTTGAGGGTGCTACTTGGGAGGCCGAGGCCGATATGATGTCCCGATATCCTCATCTTTTTCCTTCTACCCCTACGCTAGCTTGAGGTAATGAGTTCCTCATGGTTTACTCTTTGTTTGGGTGTCATGTGTATTAGATATTCCCATGATTTCCTTATTATGTATGTTCATGAAAAGCTTGTGTTTTGAAAGAAAAATGAGTTTACATGACTGATTTTTCTCATGTTATTGTGCATTGAAGACGAATTTCATATAGACTTCATGAGATGATGTTGAGCATTCTTTTAGCTTGGAGATGGAATTTCCTCCTCGAATATGAGTAATCTTGAAATTCCATGCATATTGAGTTTCTAGGTCTAGTTCCTATCTTCCTTATGATGCTTTGAGTATGTTTAGCTTGGAGTCGATGTTTCCTCCTCAGATATGTGCATTTATGTGATTACATGTATGCTGTCCTGCTAGTTTTGAGTCTTTTCTTTCATAAGATTATTAGAATCTCATTCGAGGAAGAATGTTCCCAAGGGGGAGATAATGTAACACCTAGGGATCTAGTAGACTAAGCAAGGGGATAGGTGACACATTACAAGGCAGCGTTTTGGAGCCTGGGCACCCTTCACGAGGGCCTAGACGAGCCATGAAGGGTGCCATGTGGCGTGATGCTGCACGTGGTGGCTTACAAAACCAATCCAATGGGGCTTCCCTCCCACAAGCACCATGATGGATTGTGGTGGGCACAACAGAGCATGGTGTTTCGCGTGAAGAGGGAGACAGTAGCCCCTCTGAGGTAGAGCCTCTACACGAGCCACATAACGGCTCGTGAAGGCCAAGATGGGTCATGAGAGGGGTCGTGGTGAAGGGGGATTTTGGTAGGAGGCTTGCCAAGCCACTGGTCAAGGACCACGGCTGCCACTATGGGTCGTGAAGTCCTTGACGGCTAGTGAGGGCTTCCATCAAGTGGTTGCGTTAGTTTTAAGTTAAGTGGCAGTTGGGTCTTTTCCAGATTTCTTTAAAACAATACTATATCATTTTACCCATGTCTAGGACCCTTACATAAGTGATTTTAACCCAAAAAATTAACCATTCAAGTCATTCTATTAAATTCACCCAAATAAATTGGGTTCTTCCTCTTCAAAATATTTCTCTCTCTAGAAACTTGAAGAAACGAAAGGTTCAAGCTAGGGCTCAAGGTAAAGTCTCCATTCTCCAATTGTTTGTGGGCTTTGATAGCAAGGTATGATATCATTTCATCCATGGAATCCTTGCACCCATTGAGCCCCTAAGTTCTCCAATTGAAAAGTAGAAATTCCCCAAAGCGAGTTAGGGTTTTCTAGTAAGTTGTGGGTCTTTATGAATGTTGATTCAAGTGATTGAATTATGATTGTTTATGCATGAATTGAGACGATTCTATTGATTTTATGTTGAAATCCCATGTACCCATGTACCCATGCTTAATTTATGTTTCTAAGATGAAATTGATGTAAATGGGTTTTAGTCTATGAAAGTAGAGTTTATGGATTTATGTTCATTATTATAGGATAAATAAGACGTGATATGTATTTCTTTGAGATTGGAGCATATGTGATGATTATGATATGAATTTATTTGAGAGTGAAGCATATGTTGTAAATTGTTGATTAGTGATGTAATTGTTGTGGAAGGGATTTTCCCACATGATTTTCTCATGTATGAATGTGTAAGGCTTCCTCACATTGAGTGATTCTAGGTTGAAAGGATTGCTTACCTAAAGTGAATCTAAGCTTAGGAATTATGAGAATGATGAGGCTAGAGGCGATTACCCTTGACCTCTAACGAGAAGAATATGAGGAGATTACCCATATTCCTTAGAGTTAGACTAGAGGCGAATACCCATGATCCTAAGAAAAAGACTTGTGGTGAGTACCCATGTCAGATGATAGAAAGACATGGGGTGAGTACCCATGTCACATGATGTCGGGACTAGAGGCAACTACCCATGATCCCATAGTAATATGGATAAGAGGCGACTACCCATGATCCTATAGTAGGAGGGACAGGAGGCGACTACCCATGATCCCAAAGTAAGAAGGGCTAGAGGCGATTACTCATGTTCCTTTATAGTAAGGAAAGAGATGATTCTCTATGTCTTTAAAAGATGAACTAGAATATGTTATGATAGGTGATGAGCGTTGATTTTTTCTTGAGTTTGCCTTGCATGATGTGTAAGACTAGTGGCGGTTACCCATGTCTTGACTAAGTATTAATTGAGGTTACTTCGAGAAGTACTCCTTATATGTGAAATGATCCTTTATGTGCATTGATTATGCTTTATGACATATGTTGTCTAACTCTTATGTTATGTTTATACAAGCTATCATATTTCATACATTTTTTTAATAACACATACTCTTGCCTACATTTCTCATCCAAATGTAGGATCTGGCGTTTCTGATTATTATTCCCGTGGCTAGGATCTATACTAGAAGAAGAAGTTGAAGATTGGTGAGTCCTCATTCATCCGAGGATATGGCCACTACTTTCCTTATGTTCTTTTTATTTTGAGTTTTGAACAATGATGTATGGGCTGCGTCCCAAGATTCTATTGTATTAGATGGTTTTTGAGACAAGTGTATTAAACTTCCGCTTCGTTTTATAAAACTTTGGTTATGTTGAAGATGTTTTAATTCTTATCGATTTCTATTATCTTGACAATGGAAGCTAAGTGGCTTATATGAGGCATCTCGGGATCTTGTATGCCATGTTACATCTAGGGGGTGCCTATGGGTCGTGACAGATGTTCAAGTCCTTTTTTCTATCTTTGCACTTTCAGCCATCCAAGAAGGTGCGGATTCACCTGGTATTAGAGGGGCCAACCACCCCTTTATTGCATCCAATGTCTTTGTCATCCGGGTCTTGTATTCATCAGTCTGATTGTCCGGGGTGCACAATACAATGTTAATTTCAGTGGCATGACAATGAACCATTTTGCCTTACACCTCAACTTCATTGAGTGGCTTCCAAACAGTGCCATTATGCTTTTTTGGCAATGCCTTGGCATAGGCATCATAAAACTCCACCTACTTGGTACACACGATTGCATGGCCTTTGTGAAATGCTACAACTTGTGGTATTTGATTGCCGCCCATATTACTGGATATTCACTCATGACTCCGTTAGTTGAGAGTCGGTGCTCCTCCAAAATGGTTCGTTCCCCTTCTACCTTGAGCCTTGATGAGTCCACAAATTGGACTCATTTAGGGCTATATTTCAGTGGGAATTGTGTCCTCAAATGCTTATTTTATCTCAATATCTGATGAAAATGCTTAAGTTTCAGGTATTTGAAGTTTTAGTGGAAGCATGGACACTTAGGCGCAAAAGGGCAGAAAAGAACGAAGAAGCTGAAGCCTAAGCATCACCAAGCATACTTGGTGAATCGCCAAAGGGATGCACTCCGCCTTTTGTTCCAATACGTGAAGCCCTGAAAGAAGTGGATCAAAAGGCGATTAAAGGAGCAGTCGGCATGTCGCCGAATAGTTTTGCGAAGAAGTACTATGTCACCCAATGATACAGAGCACGACGATGTCGAAGGATGGTGCACCTAAGGGCAAATTGCCGAGTCAATCAGTGATTCTGACTAATGTTGCCGAATGATCCACTGCAACATAAGTTTTTAAAAACTATAAATACTTGTTGAGAGTTATAGCTAAGAAAGAAATTTTAGCATTACATTTTTATTATCAAATTTTAGACAATATAATTTCTAGTACTTTTTTTTACTCTCAAGTTTGGAGAGGGTTTTTGGGAGACTTGAAGAAAGGAGTTCATCTTCCCCAAGTTGGAAGTGGGTCTTCTCCATTATTCTTCCTTTGCTTAAATCAAGGTTTAATTTCTTATACCCATTTGATTTCACTATCATTTTAGGTGTATTTTGTTGTTTCTTGATGTGTGTCTAAAAACCCCTATTCTTGGAGTCTGATTTTGCAAATATGTGTTGATATTATTGTTGGGTCTTGCTTGCTGATAGGTTAGATGTATTTTAATGGTGATTTCACCTAGTGGTTGTGGTTTAATTTAATGGGTTTGTAGTTGCAAATACAAAGCCACCCATGTGTTTTCGGCTT